>CANYCX010877235.1:0-10837 GCA_948193385.1 Breynia disticha f. nivosa | reverse complement strand
AATCCATTAAACTAAAATCAAACATAATACTCAATAAGTCACATGACTAAACATAACCACATTTCTCACAAGAATATCTCACAATGCCGTTTATACAAAACAATTCATCATTTAGCACATTCATTATCGATCAACAACATTTCACATTCTAGATCATACATGCATAGGGAAGAGGTGCTCATGTTACTTACCTCTCAAAAGCAACTAACGGCTTGTTTGCAAACTTTCCCTGCCGCACTTTCATTTCTCTATCATTAACATTATAATTCCTCATTAATCTCACATTCATATAATTACCATCCAATGAATGTTAAATATGCATATTTTCCTCCATTACATAAGTTTTAATTACCTTCCCTCCCTTTACTTAACCATTTCCATAAAATACATTTTTAGTAACCGTGTAACCAAACTACTCTGCATACTATTCATCATTAATGCTTTAAGCAAATTCATTTAGGTATGATTATAGGATATTCATCCCCCAAACAATTCCATTTTCACACAATTCACAACCCCCTCTTTCAAACCCAACCAATTCCTTAACATTTTCTTCAAGCTCTCTCATATGGAACTATCCAATCAATCCAATACTTAAAAAACTCATAATATACATTAAATAGTCTTACCCAAGCAACGAAACACGGAAAGACGTTGGGCACGAAAACCCCCAAATTCGTCACTGTGTACACAGTCCATTCCTCAACATTTCTAAGCTCCTAATCAGTGATTCAACATCTAAAATGGTTAACAACGGGTAGTAGACCTCTCAAGCTTCCCAACGAGCCCTCATTTGCTCGAATTGGAGCTAAAATGAGAGAGTTGTGGGTTTTGAAAATTAGGTTCAAGAGAAAATCAGAATTGGAAAGAATGGAAGGATTCTTACCTTAAATCAATTCAAGAATTGATTTTCGATCATCTCGAGCTACGGATTTCTGGTGGTGTTTGACGGAGGAAGAAGGTTTTTTGGTGGAGGAGAGGAAATGGGGAGAGATATGTCGTGTGGTGGCGGAGAATAAGGAGAGTAGGTTTTATTCTTTTTAGGGTTTGATTACTTTATTTCATAATTCCTTTTTTAACATCCAGAACGACTCGAACAGTTTGGAGAACCGTTAGCACAGACCGTTCGTCAGGTCGTTCTTCCTCATTAGGCAAGTCAGTAGCCTCAAACAGTTTTGGGAACGGTTTTCATAAACCGTTTCCCATCCCGTTCTAACCTCACTGTTTATATATTTTTTTCTACATTCTCTAATTCCTAATCTAAACAATTCTCGGCTCTTCCCACTTGGTTAATTTTCCCAAAATAAAACGCAAAAAAATTTCTCCTCATTTCCGTTATTTATTTTATTTATATTTTTATTTTATTAGAAAATTCGGGGCGTTACAGTTTTGGATATCATCCTCATCCCCGTCGGGTTTCGGGGATCCTTGCGATACCCGTTTAAATCCCAAAATCTATTTTTTTAAAATAATTATATATAAACTAAATATATTTATATAATTAAAGTATAATATTTATAATATAATGTTTAGTAAAAAAATAATTATGCATATTATAGGTATAATACATATTTATACATAATATATGTAATAAATATATTAATAATAAGAACGAGTGCGGTATTTCCCGACAGGGTGAGTATTCCCTATCGGGGAACCCAATAGGGAGGGAGTTGGGGATTCCCTGTGAGGTTGGAGAGAGTACCATCCCCGCCCCTATCCTCAAATTTTCCAATCGGAGAATCCCGTCATCGTACCCTTAAACGATCAAATCGGGTATTCTCAGGTCAAAACGGGGACGAGGATCAGATTCTCCATTGGTATCGGGTCCAATGCCATCCCTACAAGGGATTAGAGAGATTAGAGTGAAAGAGGAAGGACCTAAATGAAAACTAAAAAAATTGACAACTTCAAATTAAAGTACAAAACTTCTTTTATAAAAGGACCTTCTCACCCGATTCTTTACCATTACTAAATCCTATGCACATTCTTTTTATACCTTTAACTCAAGAATTATATCCTCAGTTGTTTCAAATGAACTTCTAAATATTTCCATCAAACATTGAACAAGAACAAAAGTAGAAAGTGCATTGAAATCGTTTGTTCATCTTTTTCATTTTTTAAACACTGAATCTTTGGAATTTTTAAGAAAAAGTCAGAAGGTTGATTAAATTATGCAATTATTATCTCAAAAATATGGATTTGTCTATGATTTTCTAAAATATATACTTATTGAGTTAGATTTGTATATTTAGAGAATAAAATCAAGAGAAAATATTATTTTGTTTTGATAAAAAAATTAAACCTATAACTTGTAAATTAGGAAACTAGAGTTTTAGACGAGAAAAAAATAAAACGAGTAAAAAGAATCAGATCATTTGGTTTAGTATATTGAGTGAAAAGTTAAAAGTGGTGAAGCAGGTTAGAAATGAAGCAATGTAGCGGTGGAAAAATTGAGCAACTTGTTTAAATTATTATGAATTTAGTAGGTCGAACCATATGAGTTGCAAAGTTGAGAGGTGTTGTGGCCTATAGCTAAGTGTGAAACTTATGGGCAAGTGTACGCAATCAAGTAATAAAAAGAGTAAAACTCAACCCAAATATCAAACCCAAGGGAATCAGCTAGTCGCTATTTTTGTTCTCATTATTTATTAAGAGTCCAATCAAGTTAAAAGTTGATTTTAATTAAACCTAAAAATATGTGAATTTAAAAGTGACTAATCTAAACAAAGCGAATAAAGTAAAGCTCAATAAAACATAATCAACAATGAAAACTCAAAACACTTAATTAAAAACAAACTAAATCAAAATCAATTAACAAGACATTCAAACTAGAACATCAAAAGAAATCAAACTCAAATTCTCATTACTAAATGTTTCAAATATAATTCAACACTCAAACTCAAAAACCCAACCTACTATACTATCAAAACATCAACTAAGCATCCAAACAATAAGCAATCATCACTAAAACAAAAACCCAATCGAAATCAACTATGAATAACAACATAAATTTGGAATCTAAAGGAAACAATGCACAAATTAAAAGGAAAGAATTGAAACATGAAGAACTTCAATCCCAAATTCTCCTAGCGTCATCTAATCCAACATCCAATCTAAAATTAGAATGAGAGATAAAAATGCGAAATAAAGCAAGGAAATAGCAAGAAAATGCCGAATCATAAAGGAAACAATGAATCGAGAAATTTAATCTATAGGAAATTGATCTAAAAAGTATCCTTAAGTGTTGCCCTAATGCCTAATTCATTATTCTAATCTGATGCTCCCTAATCTAAAACTAAAAACTAATCTTAAAACCCTAAAAAACTCTTTTAAAGAGAAACGCACTATTCAGAGCCTCGACACGGGCGTGTCAATTTCCACACGAGCTATGCTCAGTGTTTTTGTTAAATAGCACGGTTCCCACGTTTCTAGCACACCCCTCGTGCTGCAATCACTGTAGGTCTCATTCAGCACGGTCCTCGTGTTGACAACACAGGCATCGTGCTATGAAGAAATATTCAGCACGATGGGCGTGCTCTCACACAATAGGCCATGCATGGAAATCTAGGCATGATGTATGGTCAACAAGGCCCGTGTTGATCCAACACACCTGGCGTGTTATCTTTGTTCTTGCTCGAATCTATCTCGAACACCTATAATTTGGTCCACAAATTTGTCTCACACAAAAATTAATCTAAATTAAATCAAGAATCAATTTCATATGAAAATATTTGATAATTTATAAAGATACAATTCATTCTGCGCGAAAGTATCACATTCAAAATATATAAGATTTTTCAATTAAATTCAATTTTAAGTGCAATCTTTAGGGAAATTTGGCTTAGATGCGTGCATAATATACAATTTAAGGTGTCAATATATCCTTATATTATGCACGCATCAAGAGGTGAACTAAGAGAGGTTAAAAGCAAAGGAAAAATATAATAAAAATACCCAAAAGTCAATTAAGTGTTGAATTTCAATTAATAATGAAATTGGATAGAATTGGTTATAAATTTGGCAAGTTTGATTGCTATGTGTAGAACTGATATTTAAAGATCAAACTGAAAGTTGGCCAAAGATAATTATTTTTAATGTATACAAATAGCTATTACATTGAATTTGATCAAAATTTATTGGATTAATTTCAGAGAGATATGATCATAGAAAAATAGAGTAAAAATTTAAAAAGGACAACAATAATGCATAACATACATTCATATGAAATTGTTGCATAATTGTATTATTTGAATGTGAAATATTGTAAAATATGAATAGGACCTAGTGGAAACATATGAGATAGGGAGACTGAGCAGAGGACAGAGTATTTCCCCTAGCTCAGGTAAGTATAATCCCAATAGTGAGTTCATGGATGAACTTACTTAATGTATATATGTTTTCTATGAATGTTATAGTATATGTTGGATATTACGATTGATGATGAATGTTAGATAATGTGAATAGGACCTAGAGGAAACACAGTAGACAAGAAAGTGAGTTGTTGGTATGGCATGCAGGGGTTACAGCATTGCCACAGTTGCCTATAGTCGTAATGTTGTTGTGATCGAAGGATTGTTTGCAATTGTTATGCAAATGTTTTTAATAATTTATTTGATGTTTGCTATACTAAAAATTTGCAAAGGTTATGCCAAAATTTCAATGGAATATTAATACAATGGTAAATAGCAAAAAGTACAATGAAAAATGATTTTATAATGGTTGATTAATGCTAAGTGCATTCATTTCGTATGAAACTTAACAGAGGAATATGGTTACTAATAAGGATCTGAAGTTAAGATCTCCGGATCTAGAGTATAAGATATTCGAATATAAAGTATAAGATATTCGAATCTGGAGTGAAATTAAAGATCAAGTGATGTAACACCTAAAATTTATACCATATTTATTTATATTTAACTCAAACCTGCATAATTTTTTTTTCATTCTAAAGAAAACAATTATCAAATAACTATATCCCTTTAGCATGCGACAGATACAATATTTAAAGTAACATGTTAAATGCGAAGGCAGCTCAAGTAAAACACAAGAAAACACAAGAAAATCACAAATACAACTTGTGAGTTCAAAGACTCAACAAGCACATACATCAATACACTTACTTGACTATATTATGACTAATGTACTCGTTCGTTAATTATCACACACTGATGTAATTATGATTCTTCGATGTCCTTACTAAATACATTATGGAAGGTATCAAACAAGAAAGGTAATGTATGTATAAATACTGAGTAACGTACGTTAATCAAAGGAATCTCATATTAACATACATTATTCTAGAGCCAACGTACTTTAGTTTAAATCATTAGTCTCAAAATATGCATCCAAACATTCAACACACGTTACAGAGGATATAAACCACGTAAAGTCCAATTAACGTACGTTACTCTACCACGTAACATATGTTTTCGACCATCATAGTTTTCCTTAGAGAAAATTCACACACACAACACATTACATTCAAAGCCTTTCTATGCATTTCCTTTTTATGAAAAGAAACAACCTACGATCAATACTATACTTATTTAATCAAGCTGTCAGTCATATGCATTCATCACAAAACTAAATCATACATACAAGTTTTATGCATACCCTACTCTCTTCCATTTCTCACAACACCAGGTCCATATCAATTCATTTCTTTTTAATTTGGAACCATCATGGTTCTCTCATGTCTTTAACTCATTGTTATTGAATTATCACAACTCAAATTCTTATACAACTCTGTGAACTATCACAATCCACTTACCTTTCTCATCATAATTGTATTAACTCATCATTCTCCTAATTCAAGATGGATATCGTGATGCATGTCAATGTCATAATCTTTTTCTTAGATATTTTATTTATTAGGTGAGCACTTGCTCCTAAATCAAATTGAGCCTCATACTCCCATAATTGATCAGCATGCTCTTTTTTCTTTTTTTGTTTGTTTTATTTTGAGCCGCATGCTCCCATATAATTGAGCATCATGCTCCTTTCTTTATTATCAATTGAGTCTCATAATCCGTAATACCTATGAGTTACATGCTCTTTTACGTGCCTATAAGCCAATGCTCCTCTATATGTTTATGAGTTGCATGTCCTCTAATGCAAGATGTCATGATATTATGTTCATGAATGCATCCAATCCAATGCACAACTGCACACATAAGATACAAATATTGAACTCATTCTCATTCTTTTATTCATTTTTGCATGCTCATGATTTCTATTATCTCTTTATTCATATAATGTAATATGAATGTATTGATGCATACTAATACAAGGTTTCATCTCTTGGATGTTATAATAATCATCTGAGCCTCATGCTCCCAAAATCAAATTGAGCCGCTTGATCCCACAATTTTTCAGCATTATGCTCCAGTATATTTAAGCCTCATGTTCCTTTCTTTATTTTCAATTGAGCTGCATGCTCCACAATGCCTATGAGTCGCATGCTCCTCTAATGCAATATGTTATCATGTCATGCTTATGAATGCATTCAACTTAATCCACAACCTCACACATAACATTCAATATATTCAAACCATCGTCGTTTTCATTTTCCATCATACATCTCACCAACAATGTTATAATCGTCAAGGTCAAACAATCATTTTCAAACTATATGTAATGCTTAATCATAAATAAATGCAAGATTTCATTAGTCATAATGATCTCTTCATACACGTTGTATATAGAATACAATCATTTAAACACATTAAATTATCACACACATCATTCATGAAGAGCATTCGATCATCACTACCATTGAATTCTTTCACATAACATTATCATTCATTTTTAGCAATCACTTAGAATAATTAAATATATTAAACCACTTGCATTCTTATCAAAACAAATAAATCATCTCCACACAACATATTGAAACCATAATCAATTTAACAATCTCCATAATGTTATCACACTCAAGTATCTTACACATATAAGTCACACTGTTGCATTTTGCACATTACATACACATATGCACTCTCAAAATAAATATGCATAACCATGCAAAGTTAGTCAATGGATGGGTAAGTGTTGAGGTACACACTTACCTCTATCACTCGCTTTATCACAATGTCTTTGTATGGTGGTTTTCTTTTGTTGATTTGATGTTATGTATTTAGTAGGATTATGTAGGGAGTGGTTTGGGGGTTTAGATTTGTGTTTAAGGCTATTGTGGATGTCCTTTGGAGAGAATATGTAAATGTGTGTGTTAGAGGGTGTTTTTTCCATTTAAAAACCTATTTTTCCCGTTATTGACGCGTTCAGGTGGTGTTAATAATGTACGTTACTGTCATCTGGTATTGTACGTGACCTGCCTATTAACATACATTACTGTGATGTGATGACGTACGTTACTTGTCTCTTAACGTAAGTTACCCTAGAAATTGCCAAATTGACGTACGTTAATCATTCTAGTGACGTACATTATTTTTCCCTAACTTGTGCTACACTTATCTTTTCAACCTTATCACTCCAACTTCAATTTTCTTATAGTTATTCACTCTTTTGTCAATATTTGATTTAATTATATATTTTTAGATTAAATTTCAAGGCATTATAAGTGATCTTAGAGGTAAGCCTACAGACTAGAGTTGAAATTGAACTTTAAATCCCGACAAAATCCTATAGCAAGGTCAGTCACTAAAAGAAAAGAGAAAATAAAGCATATGCACAAATTTATGTGTATAGAGTATTAGACTATATTTATTGCATGTGACGTGTTGAACTTATGCTATGATGGATATACTTATTGAGTATGCAGGTCAATAAATCGCGCTTATTTTTCAAGATAAGTATCTTAAAGCTTTGGACGTGGAAACTTCCACGCGTGCATAGATCGGCCAGCTATCGCCCGAACAACCCTCTCTCTTATACCTTTTTGCGTTGTGCATATGTGTGGAATGTGTAAAGAATGATGGTTAAGTGCTTTTATATGTAAATTAATGTGTGTTTGATCGTTCTGCATTAATTATATTACTGCTGCATTATTTTATGCATTGAATAATGTTAAATGTAATGAGTGTAAAACTTACTGTTTTCAATTAGTGTCAACAAATAAAATGAACATAGACATTATAGATTAATCAATAAATATTATTAGAATGTTAAAAGATGTAAATGAAAAAAATTGTATATCGTGGTTTTAATAATAGGCAAATAAGAATTAAATAGAGTTAGTTAATAATAATTAGAGATATGAAAGTAGTAGATTAGGATGTTTTAGTTTTCTTTCTATGCATTAGTCTTTCATATAGACCTTCAATATAGAAAGACAAATGGATCAAAATGCACAACAGGGTTTTCAAGTTTTGTGATAATCTTTCTTATTTGTATAACTTGTGGAATTGAATCAAGTATGATAATAGATAATCGTCATAAAATGAATTCAAATTCTAAAAGAAATATATTTTTCCTCATAACCTTATTATAAGTTGAAAATTTAATCAATCTATGCAATAAAAAGGTTGATTACTTATGTGTATCAAAATTAATTTGTTAAAGCAATGAATTGATGACTTACTAGGATAAAATAAAAAAAAGCTAATTACTCAAGTGTTATTGTTGATACTTGATTGTTGAATAATTAGGATGTTTCACAAAATTGGAAATGCACAAATCGAATATTTTTATCACATCTGCTTTCAATTTTGCAAATTGTATTATGCACAAATTAAATAAGAAAATGTATTGAACTTAATTAAATCAAATAATGAAACAAATTGAAAGGAATACATTGAAAGCAAGGATGATCACTCAAAATTTCTATCAATTTATGATGAAAACGACAAATAGTACAATAGAATGGAAGGCAAGGATATTTATAGAGTAACAATATTAATTGGATATTGATTTTTTTGTTACGATTTGATTTTAAATCAAATTCATAATGATGATGTTTACTATGAAATTAACAATTGTAGATTTTTTATTATATTACGCATTTTTTCATTTTATTTGAATTTGAATTATAATAATGACATATAATTTTTTACGCAGGATATTCAATAAAGTGTTTCAACATCATGAATATGTTTTATTTGAATTGTAAAATCACAATAAAAAAGGTTTAATTGTTGTCAAATTCATTTTCAAAATTTAAATTGTGATGAGCATAAATTCATGTTCAAAATTGAATTATAAAATCGTATTTAAACATCATGAATATATTTTATTTGAATTGTAAAATCACAATCAAAGAATGTTTAGTTGTTATTACATTCATTTTTAATTGTAAAACTTATTTAAATCCAATTAACCTTAATCAAAATAACCAATTTCATATTGTGTCATGTAACAAGTAAGTGTATCATCAAATGTCAATATTATGTGCATTTACTTCTCTTTTAGTAGCATAGATTATTGAAATATAAAAAGAATATTCAACAAACATAAATGTATTTGAAAGAGTAACTTGTAATGATATTATTTGATATTGAGATTATTCAATTTTAATTTCATTGGTATTTTTTAACATTAACATTTGTCCCAAAGTAGAGGTGTTAAAACAGTTTGAACCGGCAGTTCCGAGGTTTCCATGAATTGGAATCGGGTATAGCTAGTTCTGGATGGTTCGGTTCCCGTTCTTGTTCCTGTTCATCCGGTTCCTATTTCGGTCCGACTCCAATTTTCTTTAAAAAATTAACCGAACCGCCAGTTGAACCGGACATGGCCTGTTTCGGCAGTTTCGATCCGATTCCGGTTCTGGAACAAGCAGTTCTGGTTTCGGTTCGGCAGTTTCGGTTCATTTTAACACCTCTATCCCAAAGTCTTCAACAAAGTTTGTCACTATATTTTTTTTTCCTTTTGCTCTTATCAAGGTCTGTTAAAGATCAACAAAATATCTGGGCATACGACATGTGTGCCTCTAATGGCCTTTCATGACACATTTATAGCAACTGTCTTCATATTTTTTAGGATATTTTTCATTTAGTTTATCAAGTTTCTCCCCTTAATTCTAATCCTCTTAAGGCTTGAGTAGTTCTTATTACAAGAATCACACCATCGACCACGACCACAATCATGATGAAGACCACTCCCTCTTTCAAAATCATTTGCCTTACCCTACATTATCCAACATCACAACATTTGCCTAAGGGATGTACAAGGTTCCAATAACACGAGCTTGATGATTTTCATCAACAATTCATTATTTTATTTAGCCAAAATAAGACATAATATTAACTCAGATTATTTCTTAAAGCCTATGTGAACCACAAATTTAGAAACTTCATTTTCGAATAAATGCCGATTTTGGCAACCATTTTTTTTAAAACAGCTAAGTATAAGTGAGAAAACAGTAGGAATATAATTTCTAAAATCATTTAACCAAGACCAAGGTTTGCCGTACACCAAACAAGGATTCGATATGCGGAAGCAATGGAAAACATTTACATGTGATGTTTGTAAATCCCATCTATACTAAAACCGTATAGGACTACAACGCAGACATAACTCAAAAAAAATATGGGAGCTCGACCTTCTTCTGTATTACACCGCTTAGCCTTGCCAAAAAGTAGTCTCGTCACTATTACCTATCTCTCTGCACAACATTCAACACATACAAAGGTGAGTATATAAAATACTCAGTAAGTGCAACCCTAGTATTGTTAACATGAGGTGCAGGGGAACCTTCGAGCAACACGGGTGTGCTCGTGAAAAACACAATGTCGTATTCATTCCTAAATTCCCTAATGTCTCACCATTGCCATGCCACAAACAATTCATTTAAGTGTTTTAAATACTAGGGAATCATCCTAGATCACTATCTCACTTTACATATTCATCAGTACGTTATTTGGGCTAAAACTAGGTTTCTAGA
>CANYCX010877037.1:0-27452 GCA_948193385.1 Breynia disticha f. nivosa | reverse complement strand
TGTTTTAGTCTTATATTATCAATATTTAGAGAACTAATCACGTTATACACGTGAATATCCCGAAAAATATTCATAAAATGCTACAAGACAAACTAGAAAATATAATTTATAATTGGATTAGTTGACGCCATGCCCACAACTGGCAATTGTTTTTGGAACAGTAGCAGAGCAGTTTTTCGGAAAACAAAGGGCCAAGTCAAAAAATGGGTTATCACAACTAATATACATCATTTCTAGTTAATTACAAGTAGGGGTGGGCGTTCGGTCGGTTCGGTGACAAAACCATGAACTGAAATAACCGATTGGATTGTCAAAACCGAATTAACCGAACCGATTTTCTATTCGGTTTTGAACCGAACCGAACCGAACCGAACGGTTTTATCGGTTTTTTCAGTTTTTTCGGTTAAACCGAAAATAATGACTTTGCAGCACTGATTTTTCCAAAAATTACTGCATAAGACAAACCATCAAACAATAATTTCCTACACAATCTTGAAACCCATCAATATTCAGTATCTAAGTACTAATCAGCAATTGATATCCAAAAATTAGAATAAAAAATTAAAACTCATATCCAAAAACTTACTTGAACAGAATGGAGGAATGTGAGATTAAAAGTGTGAGAGCATGAGAGGTTTGATTTGTTGATAAGGGAGTGTATTGTTTCAATGTGAGGAGTGGAAGCTACGTAGGAAATATCAAAATAGGAATAGGGTTTGGTAATTTGACAAGCTGCGTTTGTTTGGGAACTGAGGTGGTGTTTGCCGTTCGGTTTGTGAAGTGGGCTTCTTAATTAAGTCTATCGGTTAATTCGGTTTCTTCGGTCGGTTCGGTTTCGAAAAATAAAAACCGTAACCGAACCGACTTAACCGATAATCAAAACCGAAATAACCGAAATGACCGATAAAACCGAACCAAAATAACCGAATTTAATTCGGTTCGGTTCGGTTTTTCGATTCGGTTCGGTTATGCCCACCCCTAGTTACGGCTATTACATGCATTATTTTCCTGCAGCTAACTTCAGCTTAATTGAACTCGTTACTGTACTCTATTAACCAAACTCATGTAAATCCCCCTATTTGCAGGCTGGAGTTGGAGCAGTTAATTAATTGCTTATATATTCTCTCCATCTTTATTTTTTGGTTCTTAAGCACGAGAAAAGAAAAAAAAGACTTGTGGTTGCATTAGGAAGCTTGTCAATTTTAGACTTCAATCGGAAAAGGCAGGTTGATATGTCAAAATGATAGTTGCCTTGAAGCGAAATAAAAGGTCTATAAAACTGAAACTCTGGAATGGTAGTTGGTTTGGAGAGAAAAAGGGAGTGTGGTCCAAATCTTCATTCTCTTATCTCCATGAATTATTGTATGCCCTCACCATCTTCATTTCCAGCTTTCTACAACTCACTCTAATCATCTTCCTCTCTTTTTCTGTACTTCTACTGCTTTCTAAATCTACCTACCTTCTACTTTGTTAATTTTTTTCTTTTTGAAACTTTAAACTCAGACGTAAACGTAAACGTTAAATCAAATGGACCACTAAGATTCACACATTTTGGAGTTTCTTCTTTCACAACAAGCTTGACTGAAAAACAAACATTATACTGTAGAATAGTAAGAACTCCAACCGAAGCTTAGGCGAGAGGAGATGCATACGCAAGCACAAGGCACCATCATGCCATTCTCCATTTCCATACAATCACAATCAATAAATATCCCCACTATCCTCTAAGCCTATTGGAGCATGCATTTCCACCACATCTTAAGCCTAATCCATAACTCCTTACACAGTAGCCGTTGTTTGGACTACTTGTCTTCTTGCCGACAATTTCTTTCACGTTCCAGTAATTTAATGTAATAACATCGCAACTCCTCAAAATCCAAAACTTTGATAATCTGTCTTTACATTTTCACACTCAACAACACTGCTCAAAAGCCCCACACAGACACAACACATTTCACATCAAACGTGCTTGATTCATGCCTCCCTACTTGTATCAATATTTCTTTAACCAAATCAACTCTTCACTTCTTTCTCACTTCTCTTTCTATCATTCTGTTTTTTTTCTAACACAATTCGGGACCATAGCTTCTAGATAGTTACTTGCTTCAGCTCTGACTGTTAGTAAATAATAATAGAAATGAAGAATCCTGCTTGCTTTTCAACAGCATGAAGGAAGAGTGCGAGTGATGGTGTGGCTCTAACTTATCCTTCAACTCTCACAAAGTGGGAATAATGTTCTTTCTTTGGTTTAGCTGAAAAGTAATTATAACGTTCTCTAAATTTGAAGCCACTTTCTTCTTTTGCCAATCAAAGATTAGTTTCAAGATTACAACAAATAAAGTAAGTTTTTCTCTTTGATTATTTTTCCTGTTTTGTTTTCATTTCCTCTGTTTCTGTACAGCTCCTTTTGTTGAAGAATCTCCAAAAAGTTTTTAGGCTTTCCCTGAAAAGGTTGGATTTCTTTTTGTGTAAACTGCTTTTTTATTTTTCTCATTGTTAATAGCTGCTAGAGCCTAGATGGGGTGATACGTCTCTGCTTCATTTATCAGTTATTTTGATGAATGCAATACTGATTTTAATAATGGTCTTGTGATGTTTCCATTTTTTTTTTGTTGTAGGAAATAAATGGCTACTCTTCAAGATATAGTGGTTTCTGCAGCTATCAATCTTTTAACTGCGTTTATCTTCCTGTTGGCATTTGCAATTTTGAGGCTTCAACCCTTCAATGATAGAGTTTACTTTCCAAAATGGTATCTTAAAGGGTTAAGAAGCAGTCCAACACGCTCTGGAGCATTTGTGACTAGGCTTGTCAATTTAGACTTTAGATCTTATATCAGATTTCTGAATTGGATGCCAGATGCACTCAAAATGCCAGAGCCTGAGCTTATTGATCATGCGGGATTGGATTCCGCGGTTTACTTGCGCATTTACTTGCTTGGGTATGACACTTCTTTTTGTTGGCACTATTGTTTGATGAGTTATGATCATTGTTGTCAAAAATGTATCATAGTATGGCTCATACAGCATTTATGACAGTTGTGATAGATAATTTGTGACATTGAGTGACAATGTTCTCATTATCCTTCTTGCTGATACAGACTAAAGATTTTTGTGCCTATAGCATTACTTGCATTGACTATACTGGTCCCAGTTAATTGGACAAATAGCACTTTAGAGCAAGCCAAGCTAAGCAATGTGACTTCTAGTGAAATCGACAAGCTCTCAATTTCAAATGTCCCGGTTGGATCGCATAGGTATAAGATCTTTCTTCATCCTGCTATCATTGATGAGCTTTTGAAGCATTAAACTTGTGATATTTCTTGTTGACATAGAATGTGTAGATATTCGCAATTTTTTTAATATCCTAATCATGCATAGGCCTTGATTACAGGTTTTGGACTCACATACTGATGGCTTATGCCTTTACATTTTGGACATGCTTTGTTTTACTCAAGGAGTATGAGAAAGTTGCTTCAATGCGCTTGCAATTTCTTGCTACAGAAAAACGCCGTCCTGATCAATTTACCGTAAGAGAATTGTTTGCCCTGTCGAGTTAGTGAAACTTGGAATTAGTTCTGTCGGTCTTTTCATTTTATTGACATTTGCGTTATCACTTTTAGGAAAAGTTTTTCTTTTTGGACTTCTGTTTGTTGAAAACTACCAAACTTTCTTGTCTGAAAGATCCTTCAAATTGTTGTCATTCTGGTGTCTTACTTCATCTTTTTTTGGATTTAATCTTAACAGGTCCTTGTTAGGAATGTTCCACCAGATCCCGATGAAACTGTTAGTGAGCTTGTGGAGCATTTTTTTCTTGTCAACCATCCGGATCACTATCTGACGCATCAGGTATATTCTTGTTTAAACAGATAATGATTTTGGAGCATATTTGATTGATTATGATTTTTCTTTCTTAAATGAGTTTACCTGCAAACCTATCATTTGCCTTGTTGAGAATATTGCTGGAAAGTTAGGCGACACTCTGGGAAAGTATTACAATTGCAGGCTCAGCCTGTTTTGCATAATACCATCAATTAGCCAATATTTTTTATTTTATCTTTTCTGATCGTACATAACTAAAGCGGTGGAGTCGTTCAATTAACTGTTGCTACAACTAGGTTTGTGCATCTATTTGCAATGAATTTAAAAAAGATTCTTGGCATTTTAGCATCACAAGTCATAACAAATTTATTTCTTCAAGTTAACTGAAGGTAGCGACTTTATGCAGGTGGTATATAATGCCAACAAACTGGCAGAATTGGTTGAGAAGAAGAAGAGTAAGCAAAACTGGCTTGACTACTACCAACTTAAATATTCCAGAAATCAATCGCAGAGGCCTGTCATGAAGGTACTTGAAAGCTCATGGTGTAATATTTAACTATTACTGTGTTATCCAAATCTATTTGCTTATTTCTCTTCTTTTCTTATCTTACCTAAAGTGTCATCCTATACTGAATTTTGCTTATCGATTATTGCAGACAGGTTTCTGTGGGTGTTGGGGGGAAAAAGTAGATGCAATTGATCATCATATAACGGAGATTGAGAAATTGTCAGAAGAAGTAAGTTTCAATCTCTATATCCGAGGGTTAAGTTTCAATCTCTATATCCGAGGGTTAATAACACTTGTTTAACAGTATAATTAAGCTGTGTTGACCTCTTCTTTTTTATTAAATAAATAGTCAGCTCATAGTATTGCATTTTCTGTAATAACAGAAAGCAATCTGAAAAAATTGGTTTTACTTACTTAGAATCACTTGTTAAGGTCTGTCATTGATTAATGTGCTTCATTCAGATAGCAGCTGAGAAGAAGCGGCTTGCAACTGATCCAACATCGATAATGCCAGCAGCATTTGTTTCATTCAAAACTCGATGGGCTGCTGCTGTGTGCGCACAAACTCAACAGTCGAGAAATCCAACTTTATGGTTGACAGAGTGGGCTCCTGAACCGCGTGATGTGTACTGGCAAAACCTTGCTATACCATATGTCTTTCTCACAATTAGGAAGTTGATCATGGGAGTTGCATTTTTCTTCCTTACCTTTTTCTTCATGATCCCAATCACGTTTGTACAATCTCTTGCAAGCATTGAAGGAATTGAGAAAGCTGCTCCCTTTCTTGAGCCAATTATTGAACAGTTAGTTTCCTTTTTCCTTCTTTTTTCTCTCTAGAATCTCAGTGGTTCATTATTTAGCAGTAATAATCCATAATTCTGAACTGCTAACCATATTTTGGTTTGTTATGCAGAAAATTTATTAAATCAGTTGTCCAAGGATTTCTTCCTGGGATTGTTTTGAAGCTCTTTCTGATCTTCCTGCCAACAATTTTGATGATTATGTCTAAGTTTGAAGGCTTCACATCCCTGTCTTTTTTAGAAAGGAGATCAGCCACTAGATATTATATTTTCAACTTTGTGAATGTGTTCCTTGGTAGCATAATCACTGGAGCTGCATTTGAGCAGTTGAATTCTTTCATTAAGCAGTCTGCCACTGAGTATGTTGTTTGCATCCCTCGTCTGAATGGCATGCATTATTTTTCATTTTATTGAGCAAGATCCATTGTGTGCCTAATTTTTTTTTGTCCCTTTTCTCACTTCAAACTTGAATTTCTTGATCTCTTTCGGATGATAAGTGGTTAAAACTCATTCAACTTATATCTGTGCTGCATATGTTGTTTTGGTTTAGCATCTTCAGTTGATATATATTTATTCGTTATTTCCTTTTGTTTATATGTTACAGCATACCCAGAACAATTGGTGTAGCCATCCCGATTAAGGCTACTTTCTTTATAACCTATATAATGGTTGATGGATGGGCTGGAATTGCTGGCGAAGTTTTGATGTTGAAACCGCTGATAATATACCACTTGAAGAATTTCTTTTTGGTCAAGACTGAAAAAGATAGGGAAGAGGCTATGGATGCAGGAAGTCTTGGTTTCAACACTGGAGAACCTCAAATACAGTTTTATTTTCTGCTGGGGCTCGTGTATGCTACAGTCACACCTGCTGTTCTTCCATTTATCATAATTTTCTTTGGTTTTGCCTACGTTGTGTTTCGTCATCAGGTAAACTGTTGAAACGGCTTGTATAATGTTTGAACGAACCTAATGTTTCTTTCTGAAATCGTTTAGTGCAAGTGTGCAACTCAAGTCAATTCTGTATTTGTTTTACGAATTAATAGGCAACAGAGATGTTGTTGTTAAGTTTTGTGGTATGTGTTGTATAACATTCTTTAAAAAATTGCATTGCAGATTATAAATGTATACAATCAAGAGTATGAAAGTGCTGCAGCATTCTGGCCTGATGTGCATGGACGTGTTATTATAGCATTGGTAATCTCACAGTTGCTTTTGATGGGACTGATGAGTACCAAAGGAATGGCTGAGTCAACTCCAGTTCTCATTGTTCTTCCAGTGGTCACTTTATGGTTCCATAGATTTTGTAAAGGACGTTATGAGGCTGCATTTAAGAAGTACCCATTGCAGGTAATTGCCAAACATGTATACGCAAGTAAATGTGCGAATGAGATGACTTTTGTTTTTTTGTTATGCGTATAGCTTGGTTGTGAATGTGGAGTTATGGTTTTCAGGAAGCAATGATGAAGGACACCCTAGAGCGGGCAAGGGAACCGAACCTGGATTTGAAAGCTTACCTTCAGAGTGCATACTTGCATCCAGTTTTCAAGGGTGATGTAGAAGACGAAGATGATTACGGGAATGAAAAGATGAAAAATGAGAGCGTTCTAGTGGCAACAAAACGTTGGTCTCGTAAAAACACACCGGTTCCGAGCAGAATGAATAGTGCATCGTCGCCACTGCGAAGAGCAGTGAAAGAAGTTGAAGAAGAGTAAATGAGGCAGAAAGACGAGTGTGAAGTTGGATTTCTTGCAATGCAAGAAGGTGTAAATTAAGAGTTGATTAATGAAGGTTGATGTATAGAAAGGCAGGAATGTAGGTTGGAGGATTTGTTGTGTGTCAAGCACCTGAAGAACTAAACCTTAAAATCTGTTTATATTTTTATCTTAACATTGAGAGTTAGTTGTTAGTTAAGTTGTATAACTTCCTTTTAATCAATAATATAACTCAATAAATTTATTCAGTAAAAATTATTTTAATTTTATTTATGCAATCATGGCTAAAATAAGAACAGTTTGGGGACAAGTATGGACTATGCACCCACTGATGTAGTCCCACAGAAAAAACCAATCCTAAAATAACAAACCCTCACTAATTAATTACCTTTCCAAACACATTCACATACATTGCGTTGCGTTTTTATACTACCCCTAACCCTTATTTTGATTCCTCTTTCTTTCACTACTATTATTATTACCTCACTCTCCGTCTTTCTTCATCCATTTTATCGCCCTTCACTTTTATTTTCTGATTTCAATTGCTTTTATTTTCATTATCATTATTGATTTTTATTTACCTCATTCCATATTTGTTCATTTTTGGGCGTTGATTGATTGAATGCATTGTGGTTTAGAGCGGCAGCTATGCTTGTTAGAGAATATAGTTTGGAAGAGAAAGGATCGGGAATTTTGAATGTTTCATGGAAGTCGAGGAAGAGAAGGATTAATAGGAGAATGGGTAGTGCGAATTTGTTGCGTGAGAGATATGCCGATGATGATGATGAGTGGTTACCCACTAGAAAAGGGAAAGGGTCTTGTAAGAGGGTTAAGTTCAGTACGGATTCCGAGTTTTCGGCAGGCAATGGGTTTAAGAGCAAAGGTGCATTGAAGAAGACTAGTTTTTCTGTTTCGGATTATAATGGTGATTCTGAAGATGACTACTTGGAATTGTTAGCTCTTATGCGTATACGTGACCGAAAAGGATCGAGAGTTTCAACTCGTGAAACAAGTCCTAAAGATTTGGTGAAGGAACGAGCTACATTGCGTGAAACTTGCCTGCAAGATTTGGTAAAGGAACGAGCTTTTGTTCATACTCCTCCATCTACATTGCGCACCTATATTCGCCGCAGACGGAGAAAAGGTTTCGTAAAGGAAAGAGATACTCTTCAAGCTCATCCGTCTACATTGCATTCTAATGTTTGCCGCAAAGAGACAAAAGATTTGGTAAAGGATGGAGCTTTTGTTCATACTCCTCCATCAACATTGCATTCCAATGTTTGCGGCAAAGAGACAAAAGATTTGGTAAAAGATGGAGCTTTTGTTCATACTCCTCCATCTACATTGCATTCCAATGTTTGCCGCATAGAGAATTCATATACTTTGCTTACCAATGTTCACCGCAAAGAGAGAGGTGAAATTGTTACATTGGAAAGTTTTTCCCCTTGTTCCACATCATCGTCGTCTTCTTTGTCTCGCTCATCAGCTTCAGTTTTGAAAAACAATGCTCGTAGAAACATTTTGGCGAAATCTTCTAGTATTAAGGTAGTTAAGTCTGTAATTCTTGTTAATCTTCTGCTTTTGGTTGAGGAAAGGGTTTGTTGTTCTATTGTTTTTTATTGACTGAACTAAAATGCTTTTTTTTTATTTTTTTTTACTCAGGCTAAACGTATAGCTAAATGTCATCAGTGCAATAGAACTGAAAGAAGCATAGTTCCTTGTCAGAAATGCAAAACCAAAATGTATTGCACTGGATGTATCAAGCAATGGTAGCCTCGTCACCTGTTATAATAATATCTTTCATAATTAAATTGGAAATATTTTTGGTATTGAACTGTCGACATGCACAGGTATCCCCTGTTGACAGTAGAAGAAATTTCAGAAGAATGTCCATTCTGCCGTAAGAACTGCAATTGCAATGTATGTTTGCACACAAGTGGTTTGATCAAGGTTTGTTTTGAAACCCTCCCTATTATTCCGAAAAAATAAATTCTCCTCTAAGTTAGTCATTAGTGAGTCACTGCGGCTAGTAATGGAGGGCCAGGGTTGCAAATACAATATTTAAATTTAAATGTGATCTTCCTGAGCCTGAGGAATCTTTTTCTGATTGATGCTTTATAAGTTGTTCATTTCAAAAGCCTTACATTGGTCACTTCTGCCGCAATTGTTTTGCATTCCTTTATTACTCAACCTCTTAGTTTTATTTGGATATTTTTTTTTCTTAATTATGCATGAATTTTGGTATATTCAGACTTCAAGAAGGGAAATTAGCAATAATGAAAAGATTCATCATTTGCGTTATTTCATCAAATCACTACTTCCCTTTCTGGAAAAAATATGTAAAGAACAAACTGAGGAGATAAAGGTTAATACTAGTCTTCCAGGTAATTTGTTTTTCTCTGATCAAATAGGGTTTCTTTGGCTTAAGTTTGAGTTATTTGTAAAAAGAATTTACATGTGTGCAGGGAAACCAGATTCCAGCTTTGAGATACCACAGAACATCTGCTTCAAGGATGAACGTGTCTATTGGTAAGCATATTCTTACCATTAGAACTAAAAAATCATTTATATTTCTTATAAACTAAAATCTTATTTACAATGCCTGTATGGTTTTTGTGCAGCAACTATTGTGCAACTTCAATCCCTGACTTGCATCGCAGTTGTCCAAAGTGTAATTTTGAACTTTGTCTTGGTTGCTGTCGAGAAATTCGTGAGGGAAGCCTTTCAAAGCGTTCTGAAATGAAGTTTCAATACATTAATAGAGGCTGTGATTACATGTTTGGTGAAGACCAACAGACTTATCATTCTGAAAAGCCTGAAGATCATAATGAAGAATCGGTGATTCTGTGGAATGCCAATGTTGATGGGAGCATCCCTTGTGCTCCGACAGAAATGGGTGGTTGTGGTGATTGCATTCTAGAGCTTAAGCGTATTCTTCCAATGGGATGGGTTTCAGAGTTAAAAAAGAAAGCAAAAAATATTATGCAAGCATATGACACTGAAGGGTCAAGTCTAGTTAACAAATATATGGAAGCTGATCAAGAGATGTTCATGAGAGCAGCTTTTAGAGAAGGATCTAAGGACAATCACTTGTACTGTCCTGATTCAAAGGCCTTTCAAGAGGATGGAAAACTCTATCGATTTCAAAGGCACTGGATTAGAGGTGAACCTGTTATAGCCCGTGACGTTCTTCAGTCAACCCCACAATTAAGCTGGGAACCAATGGTCATGTGGCGTGCATTGTGCGAGAATTTGGATGCAGACATTAGTTCAAAGATATCTGAGGTTAAGGCTATTGATTGCTTGGCTTGCTGTGAGGTCGGGTTCCTAAATCTTCCTGTCTTTTTATTTACCAATCAAAGTTTTCTGAAATTCATCCCAATTTTTAAGCAAAGCCGCCCAGCAATTCCGATTTTTATTTTATTGAATGTGCTTTAATTATTTTGACTGTTCTGTGTTTATGCACTATTCAGGTTGAAATAGACACTTGTCAATTTTTTAAAGGCTATGAAGAAGGTCGAACATATAGGAACTTTTGGCCAGAGATGCTGAAGCTCAAGGATTGGCCCCCATCAAACAAGTTCGAAGATCTTTTGCCGCGACACTGTGATGAGTTCATCAGTGCATTGCCATTTCAAGAATACAGTGATCCAAAGGCTGGAATCCTAAACATAGCCAACAAGTTTCCAAAAGGCATTTTAGAACCTGACATGGGTCCAAAAACTTACATTGCTTATGGCATTAGAGAAGAACTTGGGAGAGGGGACTCTGTAACCAAGCTCCATTGTGACATGTCAGATGCGGTATGCCCCTTGTATCTTATATAATTATTCGGAAGCTGTGCTACTTTCCCCAAGGATGAGCTTAAGATTGTTTTTTTTGTAAGCATTTTTTTCACTGTTTCTGTGAATAAGTGTTAACCAAGGTTATACATTTCTGGCTTTTTTTTTCTGCGTAATGTCCTGAAACTTAAAATTGAATCTTGGGACCTGTTTGTAAGAATATGATATATGCTTTGATTGATTCTCAGTGACTTGAACTTTTTGAATGATGGCTGTTCAAAACAGTTGAAACCATAACAATCAACGTAGTTTTCATCATTTTATAAGTTCACAGTAGTTATTTGTTTTGGATTGTATCATTACCTGCATGAACTGAATAAATGACCTTCATCTCATGCAGGTGAACATTTTGACGCATGCCTCTGAAGTAGAATTGACAGGAGAACAGTGGGAGGCCATCAAGCTACTAAAAGAGAAACACGAGGCACAAGATGAGAACGAACGCCTAGGAAGAGATGAGCTGGACGACAGTTCCATTCGAACTGGAACTCCTGTAGACGAAGCTACACTCCCCTGTCTATCAACAGAGGCCACTGGTGATGCTTTGTGGGATATCTTTAGAAGGCAGGATGTTCCCAAGTTAGAAGAGTACCTTAGAAAGCACGCTATGGAATTCAGGCACACTTACTGTTCTCCAGTAGCGCATGTAAATTACATTAATAATATCTACACGCTTTTGCCTTTGTCATTAAGCCTCTTTTTAACTTGTATATATGCTTTACTTTGATAGGTTGACCATCCAATTCATGACCAGTGCTTTTATCTAACAACAGAGCACAAGAAGAAATTGAAGGAAGAATATGGTAATTATATTGCCGAAAATGTTGCACGGTTCTCACTCGTTTTTTCAAGTTCAGAATTCACAAGTGCGCCTTCTCACGCTCTTTTTCCACCTTTGATATAATAGGAGTTGAAGCCTGGACATTTGTTCAAAGTGTGGGACAAGCTGTATTCATTCCTGCAGGATGTCCGCACCAAGTTCGGAATCTCAAGGTAACTGAACTGTTGCTTTTTTGACTTCTTTGCTCTTCATTTTTCACCACTAGTGCACTTGTAACAAATCTCTTCAAACAGTCTTGCACAAAGGTTGCAGTAGATTTTGTGTCCCCGGAAAATGTTGGGGAGTGCCTTCGCTTGACCGAGGAGTTCCGACAGCTCCCAATAAACCACAAGGCACGGGAAGACAAACTTGAGGTAATCTTTTTCTGAAACTGGTCGCTTGCTTTTGCTTTTATCTTGTTCTCTACAACTTTTTTTTTTTCTGTCACATTCATGAAACAGATAAAGAAAATGGTGATTTATGCAATTGAACGGGCCATTAAAGATTTGCGGGAGTTGGAATGCTTTCATCATTGAGCTGCTTGGGAAATCCTGCAAATGCCAAAGCAACCCAATCAATTAATTTTTATTACAAAATTTTTGACTTACAGAACAGATGAGTATAGTAGTAGTAAAGGCCAGGGGCATCTGAACATGAGATGCTGTTGGATTTTTGGTAATAGATAGGCAGATCGAATAATTTTGAATAAAAAATATACCACAAGAAAATAAAGTTGCATGATAATTCATTTCATGCCACATTAGTATTTTCTTCAATTTAACACTAGGTTTGGCATTAAATTCTTTTTTGTTTGTAAATAAAATCAAATGAATTCTCTAAAAATTTGTAAATGATTCAAGATATATTTTTTTAAATTTATATTTAGAAATGATCAAGTATTTTTAATATGTGTTAATATTTGCGGATTTGCAAATTTCAAATCTTTTGAAAAGATTTAAAATTGAAAAAACCAATGACGTAACCAGAAATATTTTCAAAGGAAACAAAAATAGATGAGTCAAAAATTGTCTAGAAAAAATGTATTAAGAGAGGTAGTGTTATAGAAACATATAAAGAAAATGATTAAAAGATTGTATACAATATGAGGACAACAAAATTTTTTACTTACAAAACAGATGATATGTTTCAATATTTGTGGATTTGCGAATTTCAAATTTTTTGATAACATTTGAAAATGAACAAAATAATATTTTTAAAGGAGGCAAAAATAGAGAAGTTAAAAATTGTATAGAAAAAAATGCAGCAAGAAAGCGGTGCTATAGAAAAATACAAGATAAAAAGAAAATGACTAAAAGAGTATATATAATGAGGACTATAAGGGAAGCAATCGATCCCTACTGTTTCAGCCTTTGAACAAAGCCAATTTTATAGATTTGCATACGAAAGATTTGAAGTTTTTTAGATTCATACTAAAAACAAGAATTTAATTTACAAAAAAATTTATTTGTTAAAAAATCATACTAATCAAAAGAAACTAAAATTATATATAAATTTTATGAAATTTAAAGAATTCATTTATGCCATGCAGAGTGAGACGAAATTATTCGTGTCTAATCATGTTGAATTAGAGAACTCTTCAACAGTCCTTTGTAAGTTTCATTTTTCATGTTATTAATTGTGTCAAAACGTATTTGAGCTAATCAATTTAACAAACAATCATAATCCGACACAAATTTGACTTGACAACTTGAATTACCAATTCTAAGCAAACATATTTGCTTGCAATATATCAATTGGGTACAACACATTAACATCTAACATGTATTCCAATTTATAAAAAAAAATACCAGCATAAAAAAATCTTTAGTATTAGTCAGATTTGTCACTAATGATGGATGAAAAAAAAAATAAACGAGCTAAAAATAATAAAATAAAGATATAATAAAATAATAATATTATAAAAAATACACAATAAAAATAAGAGAAATATAAAAGAAAATACGACAAGAGAGTTGTCGCTTCCGTTACATCAACAAAGAAGATTTTTCTACCAATTGTCATCCCTATAATAGCTAAATCTGCATTTCTAAAAGAAAAATATAAAATTGGTTCAACTTCAACTCGAAAGCATATGATGTAGAAAGAGGAGTGATAAAAAAAATTAGAATGAAACGAGAGGCCATTCAACCATAATTTTGATAAGTTACCTTCATTCCCAAATTAAGTATTTTTTCACTTTGTTGACGCATACAATCCCATCAATTTGGCTTCATCTTCTCCAATTCGATTTCAACTTCCACTCTTCATCATCTTATCACATAAAAAATAAACCAACAATCATTAATTATTATAATCTTTCAATATAGATATACACGCACGCGCGCACACGCACATACACATAGATACATATATATGTGTATGTATGTTTCCATATTGGACAATTTCATCATACTTTCTAACTTAATTGATTCAATATTCTTAATGATCTATAATATTTCATATAAAAATCTTTTACATATAAAAAAACAAGTAAGGAAAAAAAAATAGATCTAACCTCTAAATATTTGGTTTCGGTGAAATGATTCTCCAAATCCTTCTTCAAAAACACCAAAAGAAGTATCACATAAAAAGTGTGTCATTAATGAGATGAGATCTACAAGCATCCACTCTCCTCTTCTCTTATATATGCAACCAACATTCTGGGGTTTTAACTAGGAAAACCCGATTTTGTCCCCTTTTGACCTAAGTTGGTGACGTGTACAAGTAGTTATCCATTAAAAGCCCAAAATAAAGCCCATAGCCCAACCCACCTTTGTGAAACGATAACGAACAACCGCCATTCAATCTCACACCCAACTAAACTGCTCTTACTTACGTTACACCTTCATTTCTCTCTCCCTACACTTCACTGTGTTTATGTCTTCTTAAAACATGATTTTACACACGTGTCTTCAACCTCAATACTTCCCCTCAAATCCCTTTTTAATACACAAAAAGTTTTCAACTTTCACTTACCCGACAAATTATGTGCCTAAGGGATTGTTCAGTTTTAGTCTTCAAGGTTGTTGTGGCCAGCTAAAAATCAGGATAAAATGCTCTACAAATGGGAAAGTTGATAAATTTGAAGAGAAGAACCAACAAGTCAAAAAATCTTATCCTTTTGATGAAATTGAGCCAAAGTGGCAACTTTATTGGGAAAAGAACAAAACTTTTCGCACCCCAGATGAAGTTGACATGTCCAAGCCTAAATATTATGTTCTTGACATGTTCCCATATCCAAGGTTGTGTCTTTTGTTTTTCACTTTTTGAGTTTTCTTTGAATTGTGTTTTTTTTTGCTGATGGATTGTTGTTTTTTTTTTTAGTGGAGCTGGTTTACATGTTGGACATCCTCTTGGATATACTGCCACAGATATATTGGCAAGGTTTAAGAGAATGAAGGGCTATAATGTGTTGCATCCTATGGGATGGGATGCTTTTGGTTTGCCAGCTGAACAGTATGCAATTGAGGTATGCTTTGCTTTGTAAGGATCGGTTGGAACTGCATTTTGTTTTTTTTGATTGTGGTTTCAATTTGTTTTTCAATTGATGGGGCTTTATTATGCGCTTAACAGACAGGAACCCATCCTAAAATTACTACTTTGAGGAACATTAACCGTTTTCGTACCCAGGTAATGTCATGTCTTTACTGCTTCTTTTATGGTTGCTTGCTATTGTTTGCCAAGTTTGTGATTACTCGTAGATTGAAATGCAGCCTGGTTTGTGAGGGAAGGCTTACAATGCAGTTTGTTAGATTAAATAGAATATCACTTTTAAGTTAATGAACATTTTCCATCGTTGCTGTGTCGAGTAAAATGATATGCTCTTATGTTTAATCGGCTGAAGAAGGTGGGAAATAAGTGGAACATGCAGTTCTTTCAATGCAACGCTCTAGCTCTAAGCCACATTGCAAACACAAGCTAGCATTAAGACACAAGAATATGTGGCCTTTTCTGAACATCTTCATGCTGTACCTCATGAGTGTTCCACAGTTGATATGATTATTTCTGATGTATTAAAAACCAGCATTCTTCTGCAGCTCAAATCATTGGGATTTTCGTATGACTGGGATCGTGAAATTTCTACAACAGAACCAGATTATTATAAATGGACACAGTGGATTTTTCTTCAGCTTGTGAAGAGAGAGTTGGCATATCAGGTCAAGGATTATCTCAAGTCCACTCTTATGTACTGTTATTTCATGCTTAAAAATGGATCTGATAGTCTACTAATTAATCATTTAGGCTGAGGTGCCAGTCAATTGGTGCCCTGCTCTTGGCACTGTTTTGGCAAATGAAGAAGTGGTGGACGGAGTGAGCGAGCGAGGAGGTCATCCGGTCATAAGAAAGGTGTGACAGCTTCTGGCTTCAGCTGTTAAGGAACTGCATCAATTCTCAATAATTTCTTATTTCTTTTGTTGAATGGTTTTATAATTTTACAGTGATCTTGTTTATTACGAAGCAGCCAATGAGGCAGTGGATGCTCAAGATTACTGCTTATGCTGATCGCCTTCTCGAAGACTTAGATGACCTTGACTGGCCCGAAAGTGTAAAAGAAATGCAAAGGAATTGGATTGGAAGGTCTGAAGGGGCTGAACTGAATTTTTTCGTTCTTGATGATGATGGAAAGGATAAAGATGTTAACATTACTGTTTATACCACAAGGCCGGATACCATTTTTGGAGCGACGTACTTTTCTCATTCCTTTTTCTAATTTGGCTCATTATTCAATTTGCGCTATATGCAATTAGATTTTAAAAATATATTCATTTGGAGATAGGGTTAACACGAGTTATCTGTTTGCATGCAGATATTTAGTTGTCGCACCAGAACATCCCTTGCTTTCGTCATTCGTATCTATTGTGCACAGCAAAATTGTAAGTTTTCTTTTTTATTTGTATTATGCATTTTCGTCATAAGCTTTAAGGCGATAAACCTTGTTCACAGGTTGATGAGTATAAAGACCTGGCTTCACGGAAGACTGATCTCGAGAGAACTGAGCTGCAGAAGGAAAAATCAGGGGTTTTCACTGGATGTTTTGCTAGAAATCCAGCTAGTGGGGAAGCAATTCCCATTTGGGTTGCTGACTATGTTTTAGGAAGGTTAGGTTGATTTAATTTCTGGATCCATGATGAAATTCATGTCATTGTATGACTGTCAATTGGGAGTATTAGAGAGGTTTGACATGACTGTAATGTATATAGTTGTTTCTTGATGCAGTTATGGGACTGGAGCTATTATGGCTGTGCCTGCTCATGACTCCCGTGATTATGAGTTTGCTATGAAGTTTGACATTCCTATTTTTCCAGTTGTGAAGCCAGATGTTGAAGATAGTGATGTTGTAAAGGCCTATGCTGGCGAAGGCACTGTAATAAATTCGTCAAATCCAATCGTGGGGTTGGATATCAATGGCCTGCCAAATAAAGTTGCTGCTTCAAAAGTCATTGAGTGGGCTGAAACAACTGGAAATGGGAGGAAAAAGGTGCATCTAAAATTGGCATTTTTGGATTGGAGAGGGTGACGAGCTTGATGTTACTTATGACATTTATGTTCTTGTTTCAAACTTTTGCAACTCCAGGTCAATTACAAGTTACGGGACTGGCTTTTTGCTAGGCAGCGGTATTGGGGAGAACCAATCCCAATTATTTTCCTGGAGGAAACCGCTGAACCTTTTCCAATTCCTGAAACTGATCTGCCTCTTACATTACCAGAATTAGACGATTTTACTCCCACAGGGACAGGAGAACCACCTTTATCTAAAGCTGTTTCTTGGGTAAGTTTTTTTTTGTCTCTGTCAATAAGTTGCAAGTGTCTTGACTAATTTTCAAGGATGAACTTCATCTCTTTGAAATTCTTCCAATTGTATTGTTTTGCCCCTTGTACTGATTTTGCTTATATTTTTGGGAACAGATTTTTCGTTTTTCTCCATTATTCTTGCATCATTAGCTTTATTGCTTACTTTCAGGTTAATACATTGGACCCTTCATCTGGAAAACCTGCTAGAAGAGAAACAAACACCATGCCTCAATGGGCTGGTTCTTGCTGGTAAGATATTTGTTTGTCGGACAATTAGTTTGTAGTTTCTATTTTTTTTTTGTAAGATGGCAAGTCAGTTAAATATATGTTTCTGATTTTATGAGTAATAAAGGCATATCTTTGCTTAATTTTCTTGACTATTTTCAGGTACTACCTGAGATACATGGATCCACAGAACTCTAACGAGTTAGTTGACAAGACAAAAGAAAAGTAAGGCGCTTCTTTTGTTAAGAATCAATTCTTTCATTAACCATCTGTGCAAATTTTTTCTCTTTCTTGATACCACCCACTTGTAGGTATTGGAGCCCGGTTGATGTTTATGTTGGGGGTGCTGAGCATGCTGTCCTGCACTTGCTTTATTCAAGATTCTGGCACAAGGTGATCATCCAAATATGTCATGTTTGTATTTTCAAGATTTGCATGAATACTTTGTTTCTTTTGCTCATGGAAACAGCTTATTCACTTGTCCTGGCAGTTCGACTTGACTGTAATTCAAGCTATTGGTTATAAATTAACACAAGTTCTATCATATCAATGGTCATTTAATCTGATTATGATCTTGTCAACATCACAACAGCCTGTCAACACTAACTCATTAAATATAACCTATCCTATGTACTGTATCACCTGTCTACATTAATTTGAGTTTCATATTTTAGGTTCTCTATGACATTGGAGTTGTCTCCACCAAAGAACCCTTCAAGTGTGTCATAAACCAGGGCATCATCCTTGGGGAAGTAAGTATTAGTTGTACTTCGGTGAAAACTGAATTTTATCTGTCATCTAATGAAGTTGGTTTCAGGTTCAATATATGGCATATAAAGACCCTGACGGCAACTATGTATCTGCAGAATCTGCTGATATGTTTGGTGAACTTCATCAGGAAGTAATTCCGGAGGAAATGGTATGTTTCACTTCCATGCATTGTTCTTTTCTTCATCCATATATCTCCCACCATTTGAATTAGTTTCAACACTTCAAAAAATAGAAGTTTTCATGTTATTTGTTATTTTCTTAACACATTTAAGCATGTCTGCATTAGGTCACCAAAACTGGGGATTCGTTTGTGCTGAAAGACAACAATAATGTTCGTTTGATTGCCCGTGCTCATAAAATGAGTAAAAGCAGAGGAAATGTCGTCAATCCTGATGATGTTGTTTCTGAATATGGTGCAGATTCTTTAAGATTATATGAAATGTTCATGGGGCCACTTAGGTAAACTTTGGCATCTGAATGGTCATGCAAGAAAGGGGATGCCAATTATGTCGTTGTTAACTAGTCAATTGTTTTGCACTATAGAGACTCAAAGACATGGAGCACTGGTGGTATTGAAGGTGTATATAGATTCTTAGGAAGGGCGTGGAGATTGGTTGTTGGCTCGCCTTTGCCAAACAACAGTTTCAGGAATGGAACGGTGACTGTTGATGAAGAACCAACATTTGAACAGCTGCGAGCTCTTCACAAATGCATATCTAAGGTAATTTCCAGCAGTAATCATATTCGTCAATGTTCCATTTGACCATTTGTTGGAGGGACAATGCTTTCATCCATCTTCAAACAACCACCAATAGACTCAATTCTGAAATTACCATTGACTATATGGGGTGATGCATTGCATTTTACTGAGAGGCAATTGAAGGAGACCAAGAATTATGTAAAAGATTATTTTGTTTCTATGATAATAAAAATGAAGACATTAAGATTTTGTTGTGGTTCTGATGAATTGATTTCTAATCCACAGGTAACAGAGGAAATCGAAGGAACACGTTTCAACACTGGGATTTCTGCAATGATGGAGTTCATTAATGCAGCGTACAAGGTTCTTCTATACTGATATTAGAAAACTCATCTCTGGAAATCAGTCATCTTTTCTTTATTTATCCTCTGATTTGTTAACTCATCTTTCATTTGCATTATCATATTCCAGTGGAAAAAACTTCCAAGATCAATTGTTGAAGAATTTGTTTTGTTGCTCTCGCCATATGCCCCTCACATGGCCGAGGAACTCTGGTTTCGCCTAGGACACTCAAATTCATTAGCATACAAACCTTTTCCTGAGGTAAACTTTTCCTGTTGATAAAATTAGGCAATTTTTATCATGAAGTGCTATAGGAGCGTTTATATGATGGAACTTTTTGAATCACAACTGCACAGTTTTAGAGTTTTGCCTTTCTTTTTGTAGGCAAATCCGAAATACCTGAAGGATTCTACCATAGTCCTTCCTGTTCAGATCAACGGCAAAACAAGAGGCGCCATACAGGTTGAAGAGGGATGTTTGGAAGAGGATGCCTTGAGTTTAGCTAAACAAGATGAGAAACTATCCAAGTTTTTGGATAGTAAATCCATCAAAAAGACAATTTTCATTCCAGGAAAAATCTTGAACGTGATTTTGGCCCCTCAAAATGTAAAGCCTGCCATTCGATAGTGGATGCAGGCAGCCTTGGATATTTTAGGTTGATTGGATCTACTTGATGTGGAATAGATGCCACCTAGGCTACAGATGATGCCATGTAAAACGAGATGGATAGTATTGCGTTTTTTGTCAATCGATCAATTCAATCTCATTCCATTGCAGAGAGAGAGCCAAGTTTTAGTTGGTTAGAGAAAGCCAAATCCAAGGATTAGGTTGACCACACGCTTAACACTTTCTTCAATTCTACTCTCTCCAACCTCACAATCAGATGTTCCTCATCATTCCATGCCAAATACTCTCTCTCAACAACACAGAATCACATTCTCACCTCCACCGCCACGTGACTCTAATTTTCTTCTTCTCTGTTAAATCAGATGGTGCCATCTTTTTTCACTCTCTCCTTGAACCTGTATCGTGGGACCCATCGTTCTCTAACATTCACTAATTACGATTTCCTGTCGCTCTGCACATAACTACACCTTCACTTCATCTCTTGTTGTCCATTTCTAACATACAAACACAACTTTCCTTCACCAAAATCTCAAACTACTGCACTGGTCTGAAACACGTATCCAAAACTGAACCAAAGTTTTTTCCATGCCTTTCTCCTCCTCCTTACGCATCTATTCTTTCTGCTATTCGTGTCTTAATATTGTGCTGTATGGCGCGTGATGTAGCGAGAAGAATGATGAAGAAACCTCCTCCTATAACACCTCGCCATTTACTCTGGTTCGGTTGGAAACTAGTTATCTTTCTCTCTCTTCTCCTTTGTTTTTTCGCCCTCTTTAGCTTCCATTTTCGCTTCCTTAACTCTCAAAATTCGCCTCAAAGATCTCGTCGAATTTCTAACATTCCCTTTAACGGACCTCCCAAAATCTCCTTTCTCTTTCTCGTTCGCCGTGAGCTTCCCCTTGATTTTCTGTGGGCTGCTTTTTTCGAGGTAATTATTTTTTTTTATCAGTTTTGTCGTATTTAATATTCATTTTTGTTAGCAACAATTGAACTAGGGATGCTTGCAGAATGGTGACGTGGCGAAATTTTCGATCTTTATTCACTCTGAGCCGGGATTTGAATTCGATGAGTCTACCACGAAATCTCATTTCTTCTACGGACGACAATTAAAGAAGAGTATTCAGGTTATTGTTTTCTATTTGAATTTTTTACGACGCAATCTGATATGATGAAATTGATTGTGATGGTGATGATACCATTTTGTAGTTTTAGTTTGTTGATAGGTGACATTTGTAATGTAGGTTGGTTGGGGAGAATCAACTATGATTGAAGCGGAAAGATTGTTACTTGATGCTGCTTTAGAGGACCCTGCCAATCAAAGATTTGTTCTTCTTTCTGACAGGTTGTTTTGAATTCACTAATTTGATTGGTTTTGATTCAGAAATGTATTTTTTTTAGCAGAAAGATATCAACTTTCAAGACTACTTTGATCGACAAATATGTTTTGTTGATGCAGTTGCGTGCCTTTATACAACTTCACCTACATATATAACTATTTGATGGCTTCTCAGAGAAGTTTCTTGGACAGGTAGATGGAAGGCTTTTCACTATGGAGGTGCCAAAGTAGTGCTGATTGTATTAGTATTTCACCATTTGACATCTTCCTCACATTTTTATGATTCAAATCTCAAACTTAAGATTTTTTTTGGTGCGATTTTATGTTGCAGCTTTCTTGATATGAAAGAAGGTCGTTACCATCCGAATATGTCACCTATTATACCAAAAGAGAGATGGAGAAAAGGATCTCAGGTCTCTATTAATCACATTTACTTGAACTATAGCTTGTTATTTTGAGAGTTTGTCTAAAACTGTTGCTTTCTAGCGTTCAATGCTCTATTCTATACACGCAAAAATTTACGCTTTTCATGAGTACTAGATTTAAAGATGCTGATATTCTCTGCCTGATTGAGTCATTCTAATGTGTGGAGCCATAATAGCAGCACGATAACTTTAGCATTGACTTTTTTTCATATTGTTTTTCTATAATGAAAGTGAAATTCCATTACTCACAACTATTATTATGATTACCATTATACTAGGGCTTTCTGGTGATCTTTCAAATTGTAATTTTATTGTGCTCTAATTTGAGGTTTTGTTGTAATTTCAGTGGTTTGCTTTGATCCGAAGCCATGCTGAAGTTATTGTAGATGATGAGGTTGTTTTTCCAGTATTCAGAAAACTTTGCAAGGTACTTAATCAGTCTATAAAGCTCAGAAATCAGAATAATTTAGCCTGCCAGCTGCTATTGTAGTGCTTTAAGCTTTCAATTTGATTTTAATAAAATAATTACCATATGCCATGTTATCCACCCGATCTTCATGTTTTCTAAATTTCACCTGAATACTTTTGTTTGAAAATGATACTTGAGGTTGCATGGTCAAGCAGTGACTCATATTTTACATGACTGCCACATTGCAGCGTCGCCCACCTCTTGATCCGAGCAAAGGAAAGCTGAATGTGGTAAGTGTTATTTTATATCCCAAGAAGTCATTAATTATATAGCCTCTTTGAAGTTTTAAACTGATTTTTATTTTGTTTGTGTATAATACAGAAACTCCAGAAGCAGCATAACTGTATTCCTGACGAACACTTTGTGCAAACATTGCTTTCTGTAAGCACGTCTTTTCTAATCTGTATTGTCTCCTTCATCGATAACTTTGACTTAGTATTTTGGTTACTTTTTTGTTTATTCTGCTATACTTGATTGTATACAATGTTATCAATATCTCCCTATATATTTGAATTATTCATGTGCTAAGATGAAAGAGCTGGAAGGTCAACTTGAAAGGAGAACCTTAACATATACTATATGGAATTTGTCTGCAACAAAAATGGAGAATAAAGGTTGGCATCCCATCACATTTACATATGGTAGCGCACGGCCTCAAAAAATCAAGGAAATAAAGGTTATTCCTTTGCCTCATTTGCTTGAATCAGTTTCTGTTTTTTCTGTAATGGAGATAGAGTTGGACATAAATTGCCTTTTTAAGACCTTTTTTTGTTAGCTTCCCTTCTTTTCAGATTCCTCCTATTATATTTACATCATCTGAGACAAATTCATTGATCTTTCACTGATTGCTCTCCAATTGCTCACCTTTCAGGATATCAACCATGCATACTATGAGACTGAGCACAGGACGGAATGGTGCCGCACTAACATGGCATATGTCAAGTGCTTCTTATTTGCAAGGAAATTCTCACGGGGAGCTGCCATGCGTCTTTTGAGTGAAGGGGTTGTTGGACCCTTTGAATTTTCTGCACTGTCCACACCAACCTGAATTGGTGATCTGCAATAGGATGCTTTTATTCACAGCTTTGAGCAGTCTAACTACAACTGGCACATATGTAGTGTTGGGGCGGCAACTAGGCTGCCGAGAGAATACTTGGTTCATACACATAATAGAAAAGATACGGATACAAAAACCATACCGCGACGGAGTGTCTCTGGTTCATTTTGCCGATATTTAGTCTAAAGGTTGGTGACTAGGACGCCCGAGATGAGCCCCCATATTTAGTCTAAAGGTTACTGAAACAGACAATTCTCTTCTGATCTTTCCAGAATTTGGAAAGAATACCCTTTATCATTTCTTGTGTCATGATGAGCACGATTGTACCATCCTTTTTTTCACTTGTTCATTGAAAAGCGAGACATTCTTATGCAGAGAGTTTAACTAGATCCTGTTGAATTTGTCCCAAACAATTCCTGAAGGAAGCTGGGACAATATGCTGTGTAGGTTCTACAATTAGTTAGATGTGATTCAATAAAGTAGCCTTTGTATCGGCTGCATGAATCAGATGGTATTTGATTAGGACTACGATTTGCGCGTTCTGCTGCTTGATGCACTTTTTGCATAACAGAACAGAAATTAGCCGCTAAACACCGTCCATTGCGGACGGTGTAGCTGACATTTCTGTTTTGTGTTGTGTTGAGTTGGGTTCTGAATCTTCGTGTCTTCAGCTTTTTCCGTGATTACATTTCACGACGGTTTTTTAGTTTTACGCGTTGATTCTTTCCATTCAAATTATAAATTGTTTCGTTAATTAGGCGTCGTTTGAGTGAAAGGAAGTTAATTGAAGAACGAAAACAAGATGGAATTTCCAGGAGAAGTTCATATTTCTGAAGAATGAATCAATGAGTTTGAATGTTGAATACAATTAGAAGTGATGGGAAGTGAGAGTGTTGTTGTTTAAAATCGGAAGAGGAGGATGATTAATAAGCTTAATCCATGTAAAAATTTGCAACGAAATTGCTATCAAACCTAAAACTCCTAATATAACAACATATGCCCATTTCCATCTTTCTTGGCCTTGAGAAGCAATTCCTATGAATATATTTGCTACTATCATCCCAATCAATGCATATCCTACAACTGCATGGTATATTTCCCAGCTCTTGCATACTCTCCTTGGTCTCAACCCAAGTGCTAACATCTGCATTCACATACAAATTTCATCAGAGTTTCAGAAAAATACAAAATATTGGTTAAGAAATAAAGCATGCTTACTTGGAGAGTTGCAAATGTGAATATAATAATTCCAAGAAGGCGATGTGTTCTCGAAGTGTGTTGTTTAGAGGTACTTTGAAGCCATAATCCAATGATCCATCCAATGGTACCGACGATGTATCCTAACGTCTGACATATCACATGAAGATTGTACCACTCTTCACATTTTAGAGGAAAGTTTCTGAAAAATCTAGCTACTATCACTCCAATCGGCAGCATTGTTCCCCATCCTATTATGTTCAGAATTCCATGAACCTGTTTCACAATCGTTTTTGATTTAGTAAATACCAATGGAGTCAAAACATCATAAATCTTCTTACATTTTTTAGGGGATGCCTTGGATGCATGGTGTTTTGGGCGTGCCACTGTCTCAGGTTGGTGGCTACCTCATTTCCGATGTCGTTCACAGAAGAATTAGCCGTTCTTGCATAGATGCGTTCAGCAATGGAGGCAGCATCCATGGCGCCGCAATTTGTTCTTGTTTGGTTCTCGTCGATGAAAACTTCGTCATTGCAGAAAGATGATTGTGTGGTGGTTGAAGGAAGAGGAAATATCAAACTGAGGATTAAAAGGTAATGGGAAGTCATGTTTCCCCTGTACCCGAGCAAGGTAATTAAACAAGTTCATTGATGCAACAACATTTAAACTGTAGAAAAGAGGCTCAAAGTTGAAAAGACTTGTTGCACAATCGATCTTCATGTTTATTAAGGCCGAAAATTGTACTTGAAAATCTTTTTCCTGACCACACAGAATATGTTCCTTCCTTATTAGAGCAGGGAATCCTGTCTGATCTTCCTTCAAACAATTCAAAAAAGAAATTAGATATTATTCTGATTTTGCTGCAAAGCATATCTCCACTTTTCCTTAATCATTGCCGCATTAGTTTGCTCTTCGTTGTTGAATCATTAAACTTTGGTTTTTAGACGTCATAAGAGCTCGAGTTTGTGAAGTGGGAATCACTTCTTATCTCATGCCAAGGGAGGCAAGATCACCACATCTTCTTTTTTCCATGGAATAAAAATTGAAACAAATAACTATTTGATACATTTAATCGAGCCTTTTCTTTGAGAGAAATTTACTGGAATTGTAAGCTATGTCATGAATCAAGACCACTCGGAAAAGGCAAAACTTAAACTTGACGACTTCCCAATGTCAACTCCGATACAATAATTCCTCTATAAAAGCCCTGTTCCTGTCAACTTCTCGCTACCAAATTACCTCCAAACGCCTTATTTTAATTAGTTAGTTGAAACAAACAGTTGAGTGCATTTTGTTGTTAATTCTTGATTCAGTCATGAAGTTACTGAGTATTTTTTTACTTCTTTCAACCATACTAAGTACAAGTGCAGCATCTTTACAAATAGAAGATTCAGACAATCAAAACACAAAAGAGAAAACAGGATTTCCATCGTCTGAGATGGAAGCACGGACATCTATAAGAGGAGTGAGCCGTATTCTGGTGCAGCAGAACCTGATAGCAAAAATGGCATGCAATAAATTCCCTCGTATCTGTCATTTGAAGAGTAGTCCAGGCCCTGACTGCTGCCACAAAAAATGTGTTAATATTAAGACAGATAGGATGAACTGCGGGATGTGTGGGTACAAGTGCAAGTACACAGAAATATGCTGCAGAGGGATGTGTGTAAATGCGTCCTTTGACAAAAGACACTGCGGTGGATGCAACATTAAGTGCAAGAAGGGCCAATTTTGTGCTTATGGAATATGTGGTTATGCATGACTGAATTCGTTAGTGCTTGTAATGTGCACAAAACCATCCCAATTTATAAATGAAACCAGCCCCCTGTCAGCATTAACCCTTTATAATTCAAGTCTCCAGTTTTCTGTTAAAAAATCAACAAAAATCAAATCAACTTATCTGTGCAAATGAAAAGAAATATGCTGCAGGAAAACGTGTAAACTTCACAATTTAGCCATTGATGTGCTTTCTTAACAACATTAGAAGAAAATTATAGCAAAATGATTAATTATATATGTAGTTATTATACTGATACGAACCTAGAGAGTAGTGTATTTGTTATAGGGTAATGATGAGTTTGTTATATTTTGTCTATTGTGATGAGTTGGCAAATTCTGTTATTGTAACGCCCTCAATTTTAAGAATTTTCGGAAAATTTTTGAATTATTTAATAAAAATGCGAATAAATTTTTTGCAAAATATTTCTAATAAATATTGTTGGGAGAGTTTAGGATTAATAAAGATTTAGAAATCTTTGGGATTAGTAAACCGAGAGAGAAAACGAAAATAACGAACGAGAAATGAACCGAAGGTAAAATGGTAAATGAAGATTTATATATATATATATATATATATATATTTATAAAAACAGCAGCACTCCCTTCCTTCTCAACCAAAACAGCCGCGTTTGTTTGCTCCCAAACCAAAAGAAAGGTTCCAAAACTCAAACCAAGCTAAGATTCATTGAACTAGAGTGATTGGAAGCTGTTGGATTGAAGTTAGAGCTTGAATCGGTAAGTTTTCTCCGATGTATTTTCCACAATCCCGTTTTTGTCTGTGGTTCAACTTTAGGAAGTGATTTCTCATTCGTTTGGAGTCGGAATTGAGTGAAATTAGGTTTGATTGGTCGGTATGGGTGTGTATTACCTTGAGTAGCGATTTCTAGGATTAATTCTTGATTTTGTTGGTTGAAAATAGAGTTTTGTGAAGAAGGGTAAGGAAGAACGAAAATGGAATTGTGTATACCTAAGTTGTTTTGAAGTTTTAGTGTTAGGGTTTTGTTCCTTGGACATTTCTAAGGTTAATGGTAGGAGCAATTTGATTGGGTAAATTACGGGTTGAGTTTAATTTCGAATCACGAAAAATGGGTTTATAAGTTAATGAATGTAGTAAGGTATATGTGTTATTAATATAATTTGTAATTATATATAGGTGGATCTAAAACGGACGAAGCAGGAGGATCGAGTTCCCAGGTTGGGAAGTGAGAACTCAGGTAAGTAACACGAGCGC
>CANYCX010876825.1:0-20863 GCA_948193385.1 Breynia disticha f. nivosa | reverse complement strand
TTACAAGAAAGGTATACAGAAAAGGAGAGTTTAAAGGTTCAGATTCTTTTTCGTTAATGTGAAATAACTCTTGGTTTGGATAGGTCTTGTTTGTGGTGGCCTAACATTTAAGCATGATCACATCATAGACTCGCCGAGACGGGTCAGTGGGAGTCGTGCCTTTGCTCACCGATCTATGAATTTTTGTTCTGTGTTATTTTTGTAGTGGTGTTTTTATTGTCATTGTTATTGTGACGAGTCTATTCTCATAATTGAACTCTCTTGTTGACTCAATTTAACAATAACGCCCTCATTAGTAAAACCACGAATCATGCAAAATAGAATAAAACTAGAAATCGTCTCTCAAACACTCTCCTACGCTCAAATTTTGAATATAATTTACGTATCTATTACGGGTAGTGAGAACATCGTTGATGTATTGAGAGTAAAAATTTAGTTTTTTTTTTCCTAATTAGTCGGTGCATGGGAAAAAAGGTCAATAATCATCAATTATGACAAAAAAAAAGTTACATCCAAACAACATGAAATTTAAGAGAGAAAAAAAACTTCTAATTCAAAAAATGGAAAATCATGCCAAAAATCAGCTATTTCCGGAAGTGTTAGCCAAACACGACACTAAACTCTCGTGTTGTAGCAATCACCAGTCCACTAATCAATCACTAAACTCAAATTTAGCTTCATAATCTTTGTTTTTTTTTTAAAAGATTCGATCTTTAGTAAATTGAGATCAGATTATAGTTATAAATTGAATAGCGAAAAAAATGAAAGCAAGCGTGACTTTGCTTGCTAATTGCTGTTCTCCGAATGCATCACACTCACAGGTACAGTACTAGAAAGCAAGCACAGCATAATATAATTAAAAAGAAAAAGCAGGAAGACCCATCACACAATTACAACTCACAGAACAAGAATTATATCGACTTTGCAGAAAAAGTAAATAGCCAAATTCACTGGGACTTCAAATCTTGTTCTATGTTCCTTTGAGAACTCCATGATCGAGGTTTGTTATTGCTGTGATTACTTGATTTGTTGTTTGATTTGGTTATTTTAGTGATTGTATTGAATTGGAATGAAATTGTGTTGTTGGATTTGTTTGATTGTCTGTTTTAGATGGGATTTTGATTGGGTTGAAGTGAAGATTTTGACTTGTGGGCTTTGAGTTTGTTATTGTTTAGTAATCTGTGTTGTGAGAAAGTAATGGTGATGAGATTGAACAGTGTGGTGGAACTGAAATGAATGGTTTGTGGAGTTATAATGTTTCTGTGAAGAACCAATTCGTATTTGCTTTACTGTCATCGTTGTATTAAATTTGGAACACATAGTTAATGTGGAATGCATAGTTCAGTATGCTTGATTAATTCCTGCTGATTAGTAACGTTACGCGTCTGGAGATGAATCGTTATGAATGCTTCAATTAGTCATGCTAGTAGTCAGTGTCGTACGCGGCTCAAACCGTACTGGAACTTCAACTAGCTTTCTGTTTAAAAACTTGCAGTTCTGAACATTTCAAATCGAGTGTTTTCCTAATGTTTTCATTTATAGTTTAGGAACTTCCATATGAGTTGGCTTAAAATGATTTTGAATAAGTAATACTGATCTGATGTTAGGAAGTTGTATGTTTTTTTTGCAGGCTTCTTGCTTTAGGAAATGGAATTTCTTTCTGAGGATCTGAAATCTTCCTGTGGCTAGATGAATTTTGTTTTGCGCCGATGGGCATTCAGAAGATTAACTATAAGGATTTAAGATGGCATAAAATTTCTCCTTCAAGTGGTGGGAAGGTGGGCAAGGAGGAAGAAGATAACCCTATTTTTGGAGCAGATACTGCTGAAGATTTTGATGGTTGCGAAAGCATTGAACCAAGCTCTGAGCTTTGCATGGTAGAAGGGCAGTTGTGTAGCATACCATATGAATTGTATGATTTACCAGATTTAAGGGAAATACTGTCAATAGAAACTTGGAATTCATATCTAACAGAGGAAGAGAGATTTCGTTTGTCAGCTTATCTTCCTGATATGGACCAGCATACTTTTTGTTTGACCTTGAAGGAGCTTTTCGATGGCAGTGATATAAACTTTGGGAATCCTGTAGATAATTTCTTTGAAGGATTAAAAGCTGGATGCTATCCTCCAAAGGTGACTTGTTTGAGAGAATATTTGCAGTTTTTACAGAGGAAAAAATATTATCATTCATTAAGATCTTACCATGACAGGATGGTAAAGATGTTTGTGGAAATGAGAATGCTATGGGATCACTGTGAAGATACCCTTGGAGTTGAGGAGAGGATCTCTTTGTGGAGGAAAAAGAGAAATCAAAGGAGTGTTGATTTGCTTGATCTGAACAAATCTCCACAAGATGATCACGTGCCAGGTGAGGAGCTTAACATGTATGCGAGGGGGGTTATCCCTTTGGAGAGTAATATAGAAAAGGACATTTCTTCTGCCTTCTCCATCAACGGAATGAATCTTCTCACGCCAGATGGTAGAGCAAATTGGTTACTAAAGATGAAGGCATCTCGGGAAAGTTCATTGCAAAATCACGTAAAATCCCTTTCCGGTGATCTCTTCACGCAATCTCAAAAAACTGCACCGAAGGGAGTATTGAAGAGAGTGCCTAAAGTTACTTCTGTTCGGTTGGAACAATCAGCTTTAGCGTCAAGAGGAGCCCATGCAAACTTTTTGCTGAGGAATCAGGGTTTGCAGGATTTAAAGTTCTATCCATTTCCGGCATCTCTACAGTTGGACAATGCGAACAGCTTGTATAAATCTCAATTTTGCGAGAAGAATGACGGTACCAGAACCTATTCAACAATTGACCAAACTCCATGCCAATTGAATCAGCAAGGAAATATCTCAAGAAACAACAAGCCCCTGGAGTGTTATACACGGAGGAGGAAGATGGAAATGCCTGCACCAATAGACAACACAAGCAGCATTTCATTTCTGGGAAAACACCAACTATTTGGAAGGGAACTGAGAAACCATACAGACATAGAATTTAAGTTGAAGGATCCAGTAGGTTCTAGGAAATATCCATTTCGCGGAGAAAATCTGTTGCCTGATCTGGCAAACGGAACTCGAGATTTTTCGCTGAAAGCGTTGGAATCATATCCAAGCAGAATCAGATATAACACAAAGGACGAGCACAGGACTAACTATTCAGGAAGTGTTGATGTTGGTAATCAGGACAAGTTAATGCCATCTTCTTTAGAACAATTAAAAGGCAATGGATCGATGCTGCCTTTGACCTACAAGCGAAGGAAGGCTCTTCCAAAGGTGAACTCGTTAGACATGAACATGGAAGTAACAGCAGAAGCTGATTTGAAGAATGCAATACCAAGAGAATGAACTGAGCAACATCTGAAGTTAAAATTCGTGGAAAACTGTGTCATTGAACAAGATAAGCTTGAATATCGTGGAAAACTGTAATATGTTCCTCAATGTATAAATCAAAGTATAGTGGTAAATGCAAGATTTCAGTGGCAACAATGCCCCTATGTGTTTAACGGAATTCATTTTTTTTAAACTGAATCACCAACGTATAGAAACGGAGAAGGCGACGGCCGCATCTTTCGTCGTGTCTACTCTTATATTACCGTCTCTTTGTATTGTCTACTCGTAAAATAGTACTATTTGTCGTTTTTCTTTCTGCAGCATTTTAAATCATTTATTTTCATTCTCTTAAAAAATTTTCGAATCAGGCGAGTATTTGTCTAGTAAGTAAATGAGAAGAGATCTAATGAAAAACGGCAGGTCGTTTACAAGGGCCCCAACCTTATCCAGACACCCCACACACAACCAACGACGGGTATAAAACCCCACACGCGTGCATTTTCCCACATGCGTGCCTTTTCTTCATGCTGTCCGTACGGAACTTCACCGGCGCTAACGCCTTGTCGTCTCCTCCTCCTCAGCGTTCCCTCTCTCTCTTCTCGAACCGTGTGTCTCTGCACGGCTCGAGAGTGCCCTGCTGTTGCCTTAAAGTCCAGGAATCTGCACTGTCCATTGAAGTACCACCAACTTCAGTGAGAGAAGTGTTTAAGGTTGAGGAATGTAGTGATCAGAACGGCCGTGTTCCCGAAAACCTCGAAAAAGAGGAGGGAGAGGAGGAGGAGAGGAAAGGGATATCGAAAATTCGAGTGCCTAGACAGAAGTACATTCCTGTTTCTAAAGCAGAACTTTATGATGGTATTGTGGAGAAGTTGTTTGAGTCGAAAGATGAAGTTGGACAGTTTCAGCTTCTCTGTTCGTGAGTGACTGTTTCTCAAGTTATATATGCCTTATTTGGTATTGAATGCATTTTATTTACTTTTGAAATGTCTATACTTTAATGTTTCTAGTTGTGAAAGAGAGTGAATTTTGGATTGTTGCAGTTGCTTGGATTCTATTCTGCACGCGGAACATAAAAGTATACTTGAAGAAATGCGTGAGGATTATTTTCTTTCTAGCTCTTTTGACAATAAGGGGACAGGTGATGAAGAACATTTCAATGGAGAAAATGTGATTAATGGGGCAGATACTGGTTCTGTTTCTAATGCAGTCAATAGGGGTGATTCCAATGGTAGTGTTGAGGAGGACACTGATGACATGCCATTTTATTTCAACTATAATTTGGACTTGGGGAATCTGTTGGAGTCTCTGGCTAAAGATTTCCAAAAACAGAACTCGAGGTTAGTAATATTGTTCTATTTTCCCAGATCAATTATCTGAGTTTCTATAATTATTAGAGAATAAAATGTAAATTGGGTGAAATTTGAAGCTTTTCTATTGGAATTTGCATTGATTTTTGTGCAAATTTGCTGGAATAATCTCATTTTGGTTCTCTTGTTTGTAGGGTTGATGTTGCCACTCGTTTTCAGCATGCTTTTATGCAACTTCTTGACAATGCTCAGTTTCAAGAACTATCAGCCAGCGATTTGATCTTGACATCCGCTCTGAATTCAGACTACCTGCTAACTTTGCCGATATATATTGATTGGAAGAAAGCCTCTGAATCTAATGCAATAATATTCAGGTATTGCTGTGTTCTGTTTTTTTTCCTGTTTATATTGGGAAACCAACACAATTATATCTTCTGCATAACTGTATAGAAGTGCATACTGCATATACCGATTGTTCGGCTATTAAGAACGATGTTCCGAAGTTTCCTTTCATGTTTGTTCTGGAAATTTGCTGCATTCATGTTGATGATATCTGTTTCCCCGTCTTTTGATCCCAGAAAAATACACAGTAAAAGCAAAATGACTAAAAAAGTAGACACGACAAGAGTGCGACCGACCTCCTCGCCCCCCTTTGTTTCCGTCCCTGTGAGGCCAAAATATTAGCTTAGAGTCACATGCTAGAGATTATTTTTATGCCTGCCTCTATGGGACGCCAAGAAAATTATTTTCTACTCATATACTTTTGATTGTGATTCGCACTGCAGAAGAGGCTATGCTACTGAGAGGCAGAAAGGTTTACTGCTAGTTGAAAAACTGGATTACATACAGTCCAGACTTCTCCAAAGGATTTTCTATCTTATATCAAAGCCAGTGGGGAAAGTTGGAAAATGGATGAAAGAGGTAAATCTTTGTTGGAAAATGGCTTCAATTCACCCTTTTTCTCTTCTTTTCTTTTCTTGTTGAGTTGTAGCACTTGCTGTTGTGTGGCAGGCTGTTCAAAATGCTTCTCAGACAGAAGAAGTACAAGACTGGGTTAAGAAGATGGCACCTTGGCTTGAAGACTCATATTTTAATACGGAAAAGCCTGCTGAAAATTTTCTTGAGATGGACCAAATGTCAGACAGGGAGCTTCCTATATGGCTGGCTGCACAGAGGGCAGTAAGTCGTTATGAAGGATTTCTGTCACCTGTTGGACCGCGCGGAAGGCTCTTTAGGAAACTTCTAAGATGGATCGGACTTGCACCTCCGTTACCTGAAACAACATATGAAGTGGAGAATGAATCGAGTGTATCAGAACCTCATTTAAGGTCTGTTTTCATGAATAACTTTGTACCTTTGTTTATCTCATTGGATTCTGCAGATAGTATCTAAATAAAACTATGGCTTCAGACCAAATTTCTTATCAAGGATATCGCTTAGCGATATTTGGAGGCCTGCTTCGCGAAAATACTGCGGAAACAATCTATGGAAAATGGTGAAAACTTCCTTCTCCATTCTTCTATCAAAGTCGGTCCTCCAGGTACTTCTCAGATTCAATTCAGTTTTTTTTGTTCTCCAAATCTATTTATTGTTTTATAGTCATAGAGATAAAGTTTTGCATCATTTTTGTTTGTTGATTGATCAGGAGCCTGCTTTTGAAGAATTGATCTTGCTTTACACCAAGGAATTGAATGAAAAAGATACTAAAGATAAATCTGAGGTTCCATCATTACAGTTGAAGATTTACGAGAGAATTCCTATTCCAGATCTTCTGGTAAGTACTTTTAACATTTCATTATCTGTTAATGCTCTTCCCCAAAATGATCCTTTACCACGTATCCAGGGATTCATTTCTTCTCACAATACTTTCTGAATGGCTGTCATATTTTCTGCAGGTAGTTTTTCCGGATAAGAAGCTATCTTTCCGTATATTAGACACGGTATGTGCCTTGCCAAAAATCTCTTCCATATATAACTATTAACCTCTACATTCCTTGTAATGAAGTAAACACATGCTGGTAATGGTGGTTTGGTCCTATTATCTCTGCTAGAATGCTGTGCATACAAGCAGATGGCCATTTCTCTTGAGTCTAAATAGCTGGTTCTCTTATGCAAAACAAATAATATCTATCGATTTGCGGTGATTGTAGGTACGCTTGGATGTTGCCACAATATTGGGACTTTCGGCATACTTCATAAACTACAAATTTGAAGACATATTAGCCTCACCGTACGTGTTTCTTGTTTTGCTTTTTAGTTTTTCAAATTTTGCCAGATGTTTCTAAGCATTACATCAGGACATGAAGAGGCTAGTTGAATCTTGTTTTGTTTAGTTCATGATGCCAGTAAAATCTATTGCACTGCATCAAATTTTTGTTTACTGTACCCCAGCTTCAGTTCAACTTAATGTTTTGATCTTTCTGTGAAACTAGTTATAATATTTATGTGTTATTTTCATGTACTTTTATATTTGCAGATCTGCAATCTTTTTTGATGTAGTCGCAATCACTGCTCTGATAATATCCGTATCTCGTGTGGCATTGGGATATAAACAGACATGGGATAGATATCAAGTGAGTTGAGATAATACTTCCCATCAGGGACGGAAACGAAGGGAGGAGATGAGGGGATCAGTCACCCCCTTGTCGTGTCTACTCCTTTATCGTCTCCCTTGCCGTATTTTTTCATATGTTATTTTTAATTCATCTATTTTTACCCTCTTGAAAATATTTATAGTTCCATCACTGCTTCCTGTTACCAATTTTTAATGCATCAAGCTATGTATTGACGGAAAAACATAATTTTACAGCTACTGGTGAACAAGACACTTTATGAAAAGACTCTAGCCAGTGGCTTTGGCTCTGTTCATTTTCTCCTGGATGCTTCTGAACAGCAGCAAGTAAGAAAATTCAACATTTCTCTCTGTCACGGTTAGTCTAACAGTAGCGCAAAATACGAAATATGAACTCCATGCTCCGGAAGTTTTCTATGCTATGGAAGCTTGTATATGTCCTAATATGCATATGAACTGAGCTTGATTTGATCTTTTCTTTTGTTTCTCTGATTATGTATGCAGTACAAGGAAGCCATTTTAACCTATGCAATCCTTAAAGAAAAGAACAAGAAGGTTTGCCGATGGCCACACATTTATAGTTTCATGAATCACATTTGAGATATGTTGGCAACTTTTATTGCATATTACTCTGGGTGACATAATATTAAGCCGTATCCTCATTTTGGTGATTGCAGGATAATTGCCTTCGAAGTGTTGGGGATGCATGTGAGAGATTCTTGTATGAAATGTTCGGAATAAAGGTAATCTTTGCCGTGATAAAGTAGGGACTTCTTGGGCGAGAACAGATTTACGTGGGAACATGTGAGAACAGAGTTAAATTCCGTAACATGACATAACACTCAACTCAATGTTACTGACTTCCACTTTGCTCTCATTGTTCTCACAAAAACCTGTTCTCACCCGAGAATTCACCTAACAATGTCTCAGCGTTTCTTCTTTCCGGTGTTTTCTCATAGTGACTTTGGAATAAATCAGGTGGAAATGCCAGTTGACAAAGCCATCAACACGTTGGTTAGACTTGGACTTGTGAAGAAAACATCCATTGATGAAAGAACGAGATTTCAGGCCATTCCTTGCAGAGAAGCGCACGAGGCTCTGAAAGCCAGGTGGAATAGTTTGCTTAGTTAGCTACAATTTTGGACAGTATTCATATTAACTATACTCATACATCACAAGTCTTTCTGAAAGATCTGTAAAATATAAAGGAATTTTCATGAGTACACAGTTACTAATTGTAAAGCATCAGGAATTACAAGAACAAGATCAGACATCTCCTGTAATTTCAATTGTAGTAAAAAAAAATATGTTTATATTCGTTAAGAATTCCTAATGACATTATCTGAAGTTGACCTAATGTAGACCGGTTATCGGAATAAAAAAAGGGACTAAGTGATTAATTCATCGGTCGAACCGGTAATTTAAAAATAATATGTGATCGGTCTCTCACATTCTTCAGGCTAGTTTTTGCGACGAGATTCTCATAGTTTCATGAATCACATGTTGGCATTTTTAAGTCATAAATCAAGAGGCTGAGCTTTAGTGAACACAAAAACTCCACCACCTCCAACAGCTCGCCCCAGAAGCATATTGTTATCCAAATAGGACAGGTAGTACAGTCCTCCCGCCGGTCGCCTGAAATTGAAGAAGGCTTGTCGTCGATGGAACATGACTGTCGAGAAAAAAAAAGAAGAAATAACTTACATAACATCGTCATACCTCTCTGGGTTTGGGTTGGTTGCACTCACAGGAACTTGAGCTTTAAATGTGCGGATGAACTGCAAGATCTGCATGCAAGTATTGAAACTATTCACAAATCCTTACCAGCTAGTAAATAAATCGGTGACGGATTCAGAAAATTTTTCAAGGTGGCCGAAAATGGTCGAGTTAAAATAGTATTTGAAGAAAGAGGGCAAGGTGACAATGTTATAGAAAAATACGCGGTAAAAGAGACGAGACCATATCACTAGGCATGACAAGGGGGCGGTTGCCCCCTCATGCCCTCCCCCTTTTGTTTCCGTCTCTTGTAAATGTTGTTGTAGTTAATAAGTTACCATGTCAAAGGTGCAAAAACAATGGAGAAATACTTCAACTTGTGAAAAGCATGAATCATGAAGGCTAACACATGGCAACTATACTGATTGATAACAAGAATACAAGCTGGGAAGAGTTCAAATGCTTGAATAAACAAAAATAATTCAAGTTTCAGTAGGAAGCAAGCAAGACCATAATCAGATATAACAATATGAATTTTATGATGAGTGAAATACCTGTAGACTTAGGAAGGAACGTGGCAGAATTGCAGGGGCTATCAGAGCTTGCAGCTCCTCACTGATTTTAATATTTTGAATGCTGATCTGCTAAATACCATGGTGAGGACTCAAAATAAAGAAATGGCAAATGTAAAGTGTAGACAATCCAGTACAGACAAATGGTTAACATGGTAAAAAAGATCTAATAGCTCTAAAACCAAGCGAAAGTAAATGAAACAAGCGTGAATCTCACATCGATGAGTTGTGGCGTGTGTGAATGATATAACTTTAATGTTTTGGGTAAAGTAGTGTCAGAGCTACTTGTGTGCTTCCTCACTAGTGTTTTCATCCGCTAAGCTCACACTTACAATTACGAATCATGAGATATATTGCATCATCTTTTATCGAACATGACAATCTTTTTTATCACTTCATGTGCATATGAGCACCATGTAATGTGCATTTGAAGTTTTCTGAAATAGTATCTTTATGAAGGACAGGCAGACATTCTGACCTCTTCAAACTGAAGATAAATGTTGCGCAGGGAAACAACATCAAATTTTGCAGAAACAAGCAGAGTGGCACCTTCATGATCCTGCAAAACGTATCAGAATCGAAACTTAAGCAATAACTAGAATGGCAACAGAATCGAAGACTCTGCAGAGAAGGAATTTACCTCCAATAATGTAGGAATGCTCCATCTAACAACATTACGAATAACACCTCCATTTGACTGATTGCGACATTCAAATTTCTGGAAGATTTGCCCCACCTATCATTTCACCAACATGATTCAAAATGAAACCATGAAACCAATAAATACGAAAGTCAGGAATTTGAGAAACAAAACCGAACCAAAATAAACAAATCACACAAACGGAAATCCGAACAGCGACTTTGCAACACAATCAATACAAAACATACAAGAACACTACCAGCTCGTTCTAATAGTGATAATATCCTACATTGGACAAATAGGGAGTCAGTGTGGTTTATATGTGATTGAAGTCTCTTATCCTTCAAACTAGCTTTTGAAGTGTGGTTATCTCAATCGCATCCGAGTCTCCCATGCTCTTTACTAAAAATTGGTAGGATATCAAACCTATCCTCCCTTTATGAACCAAGCACTGCTCATAAGCTGACCACTCCCATTAAAACATCGGCTAATAGTAGCAAAAGGAGTTTATACCTGAAAGAAAGGAAGCCTGGAAGCAGCTTCAAGAAGAACAAGTACATCAGGAGCAGAAGTATACTGCAACCGCCAAGTCCCATCCAATTTCACCAAATCAACAGGTTCCTTCTTATTACATCCTTCCAAGCTCACCTACAACACTCAAATCCAATAATTACAGAATCCAAATTCTAATTTCAACTTCCAACTAAAATAAATCATCACTCTTTAAACAAAGTCAGGAAAAGAAAAAACACACCAAAGCTTCTTCAATTTCAGAGCGTTGATCAGGAGTAGTAACAAAACCACGTTGCGTGTCCTGTACAGCTCTTAAAAGATCATGTTTTTTGTTCTCTATCTCAAACTCAACCACCTAACAAAACCCACATCATATTAACTATCCAGATGATTAATAATGATGAGGCAATGCATTAAAAACAAGCTAAGAAACCGAACCTGGTTTGAATTTGTAGCAACAACAGCACAGCAAGAGAAGTTTCTTTTTGTAGAAAACGTTGTTGCAAACCTTAAGCTGCGGCTGTAACTACAGGGCTTAGTCTTTATTATTAAAGGAGTTTTATTCCCTGTTGAAGGGTAGCACGTAGAGGTGAATGCGAAGCTCATATCTGTATTCAGGAAAAGTCATAACACAAAATCTTTAGGTATTTTTTTTTAGTTTACAGAAAGAAGTAGCTGAGAAGATAATAGGCCTTCAGAAGAGAAACAAGCGTCCGGAACTGGAAGGAGAGAAGGGGATCGCTTACGTGGCATATTTTAATTGGTTGACGTTTAGCAAGTAAAAAGTTTCCAGTTTAAAAAAGTCAATTGTTATAAAATAAAGTCAAAAGTTAAAACCGTGTAGATCAACTTGCGTGAGATTGTTCTCTCTTAACCAGTGATACTAAACAACTACTCTAACTTAGGGGCCGTTTGATAAAATTAAAAATTAAGTGCTGAAAAATTAAATATTGAATTTTAAGTGTTAAATGCTTGATCTGTTAATAAAGTCTGTTTGTTTGAAAATTTAAGTACTGAATTTAATTAGTTGTTTAATAAATATAACTGAAAAATAAATGAATTATTATTTGAAATTTATACAAAATTTTTAAAATATGAAATAATTGAAAAATGTAAGAAAATTAATAATTTAATTTTTTTAGAATCATAAATTAATAATTATTGATAAGTATGTGAAAAAATATATTACAAAATAAATAGATGAAATTTATCTCTTAATATTTGGATAATTTTTATTATGAAAATTTTTTTAGTTTTTAAGATAAATTTGTTAATGAAAAATGTAGAAGCGTTAATTACTTAATACATTAAGTTAAAGATTTTGACTTATAAAATTAAGTGTTTTTCTGTTGATTAAATTAAGTAGTTATCTTTTTGTGTTATCACACGTACTTAAAATAATTAAGTGTTTAATATTTTAAATTAAGTACTTAATTGTTGTTATCACACGGGGCCTTAGCTTCGCCAATTGTATGAACGCCTCCGAGAATTCTATACGGTTGCGGTCGAAGGCACTCATCAGTTTCCCTCGTCAGAAATCTCTGCTTTTGGTCTCAAAATGGCGTTGCGGATGATAAAAACTACGGAAACAAGCAAATCATTAGCCTTACTCCACGTCTCTACGATTATATTCTCTCCAATGTTCGCGAGCCTCAGGTCAGACTTAGTCAGACATTTCCTTTTCTTTTTTTGCGAAAAGAAAAAGATAGTAACAATACTAATGCAGGAATCGTATCTTGTTATGACTTCATGTTTGATGTCTTCATCTTCTCATTCTTTCGCTCTACCAGATAAGAAAAAGAATCATTTATTGTGACTCAACAATGGTTTATGAATGCTGGCAAAATCTGCGGTAAAATTGTCTACTTGCGGACTGTGGTTCTGACAATGTGATGATAATAATAAAAACAATATCTACAAAACTCCGGCATTGACATCAATGGAACTTCAATTCCAATAAACGCGTCTTCGGTTTTGCTCTAAAGTATGACCTCAGTTCAAAGCATGTTGTCCTTCAGTCGTCGTTTTGGCGCTGGCCATCTACATGTTGATCCTCATCAGCTCCTGCATCTTCTCTATCCCCATAGTGAACCCATGGCAACATGGACTCCAACAAGACTGCTAACGCATTACGGTTTGCAACATCGCGTGGAGCAGGAACATCACCCAATTCATTGGCTATTTCTGCACCATTAACCTCACCCACCCTCATTCTGGGATCAACCATGAAATTTTGCAGGTTCTCCGGTGGAAGTGTCGGCACTACGTCTGAGAAATCTGAAACCATCAAATGGGAGTACCTGTTTTTCGTATCCGCAAGAACGATAAAAAAATGTTATTAGATTCAGGATAGCCCCAGGAGACAGAAAATAACAAAGAAGAAATATCTTTAACAGTAACATATAACAGTATGCCCAGTACGCATTAAGTATCTCAGTTCATGCCTAATGCCGATTGTAAATAATAATTCTGCAATCAAGTATAAGGTTTTGCTAGTCACGGCAGACACTGTTGTTCATAGATCCGTCGCCGTAGCCAGAAGGAATATACACGGGAACTATTGCTAAAGCAAAAGAAAACAGCAAAAAGAGAGCTACAATAAGCCAGAGAACTTACTCATTGTTGTCAGTAGAGAAAGCTTCTCTTCTCACGCAAGCCCAATCCTTGGCCTCGTTGCTGTTGTGTTCCAGAGTTTCAATTACCCGTAGAGCGGAATCCCGTAGCAGTTTTTGCAGATCTGGGAGTCTCCATATGATGTAACTCCTCTCGACATAGATATTGATCAGGTGATCCAATGTTGGCGACCCTGTTTTTTCTGATCGGAAAAAGGCATGCTGCAGTATTTTAGTCCATGCCTGGTCTTTCAAAGGCACCTTTGCCACTAGCTTTTTAACAGCTGAAGGGTGAAGCATCAGAGCCTGTTTCATCAAGTCTTTTGAAGTAGACTTCATAGAAAGCTTGGTATTGGTTTTTGAGGCCTCCGCTTGCTCAAGATAGAATCGACAAATAGCTAGGGAATATGAGAAATTTGGAAACAACCACAATGAGTTATCACTTTTGTACTCTTCGGAAAATTTTTCCAACCATTCATACTCCTCGGCTCTTAAAGCAAAGTAGTCAATGCAGAATATCGCCCCCATCGGATCATCCACGTCAAGCGAAAGCAACAGTTTGCAAACTTCAAGAGCAGAACGATGACAACCCCGTCTATCCATGTTTCTCATATGAGTGAAAAGTGTAGTGAATATTGCCTTGTTTGTTTCATGGGTAATCTTCAACTGGCAATTACCTTGCAAGGGGGTGAACATGGGATCCCATGCACATTCCAGAGCATATAAACTTTTCGCAATTGCATCAGCAGCCATTTGATGTTCACCCACAAATTTAAAATAGTCTGCCATAGTAATAAGTGAATCTAAGTGATATGGGTGATGGAGTAAAATGCTAGCAATTCCATTCAAATCATGGATAGCTTTGGCCGCTTCAAACGCTCTTTGAGCTTGCCCATACGATGTTGAGTGCACATATCTGCATTAAACAACTCTAATTAGCGCACGAGGCAACACAAAATCCAAATTTAGATTCAACAAGCTTACAACATGTATCATGCTAATATACATACACACACACACACACACACACACACACGAGAGAAGAAACACAAGGCAAATCATCTTTAAAGATCATCAAAACACACAGCCCTTTCTTCTGAAGTAGACAAAAAAACTACTGAGCCCTTACATGGTTAGTCTTAACTTGATTACTAGTTGCCATTGAAAAACTGTATTTATTTTCTTGCGAGAAAAAACTATCAAACAATCTGAATGACCAACTTATGCCATAATGTAAAATTTAAGCAGTATTGTAGGCTCATAGCTCATTGCTAAGAACAAATGAGTACAACCAAATGCAAGCACTAGAGTAAAGTGAACATGAGCTAAACATAGTTAATGAGTGAAAAGGACGACAGCTCAACTTTTTCATTTCCACATCGCCGGAATTGAGGTAAAGACATGCCAAATATGAGAGTACAAAGAAGAAATATCACAGCTCATATCAAATAATAACTAAAATTCTTACCTAAACTGATTGTATCCATCTTTCGTTTCCAAGAATTCCATGGATAATGACCCATCCCAACGAGGCCAATGGTCTGACGGAGAGACTAGAATGGTCTTTCTAGTATGAAAACCTCCACGCCTTCCTCCACGAACCAGTCTAGACCCACTGGCTTGATTACTATTTCTCTCAAACGATTTCACCACCTTCGAGCCAAAAATTCTACGCAACTCATTCTCAGGATTCAAACACTTAGCATCTACTTGCAATACCGAGCCTTGCTTTCGAACATTCGAATTCTCCACCACACTTTCCCCAGACCCAGATTCACTCCGTAAAGACTTATTATCCAAGGACAAACCTTCCAATTCCTCATCAATAGGCCTTCCAACTTTATTTCCACCTAAAGACTGCCCTGATTTTTCTTTCTTTTTCTTCTTCTTCTTAGATTTCTTATTAGATTCCGCAATGAAAACATCCCTCCTTTCTTCATGTTTATCCTCCTCCTCTTCCAATATCGACTCTCCAATGCTACAATCATTCTCCTGCGGCTAAAATTCCGCATCATCACTAAACATAAATAAAATTAATCTTAAACTAATAACTCTAATTAGCAACAATATTTCCAAAACCCTAAAAACATCTTATTCAAACAGAGCATTTCTACAAGTAACCGAATTTAATTCAATTCTCGAGATAAATATGTTTAAAAAAATTAAGTAACCTCGTCGGGATCGAATTCGGCGTCGTTTAACAAGTCAAAGGGATTAATCTGAGGACGATTAGACGCAACAGGAGAAAGTTTTTCCTCGTCTTCTGATTCATGCTGACGTGGCAGCAGTTGTTCTTGTTCTTTCAACACTTTCTTCAATAGCCTCCCTGACATTTTCCTCTCTCTCCAAAATTTCAATCCCAAAATACGAAAACGACAGCGTCAATTGAACAACAATAGGAATCGGAATCGGAAAAGGAGTATTTCACTTATCCCAAAGGCGGCGTGGCGTTCCATATTGGGCCTTTTGGCCCATTAAACAATCCTTAAGGCCCAATAGTAGCCTTAACTAATAGCTACTCCGTAGTTCTTTGTCTTTGTTTATACTCACCTCCATAACCTCATCTTCTTCTCACACCTATTTTCGCATTTTTCTCCGAACAACATTAACAGGTTACTCTCTTCTCTTCAACGTTACCTCCAAACAACCTCCTTTTTATCTTTTTTCTTTACTTACTCACGCAATTCCTTTCCTTTTTACTTGCATTTCACCACTTGCTGTAGGGTTTAGGGTTTAGTGAATTTTGTTTATTGAATAAGTTAAATTTGTTGAAAATTTAAGCTCTAATTGAGCTGTTGTGTGCGTAGGGGTGAAATGGGGTCTTTAATTCGTGAATGGGTAGGGTTTCAACAATTCCCTTCTGCCACTCAAACCAAGCTCGTTGAATTCTTCGCCAAATTGAAAGAAGAGGTCCTTTACCTTTTTCCCTTTGGTTATTTGCTTTTTATAGTTGTTTTTGTTATTGTTGTGTGGTGGTGTTTCTGTAATTTGATTTTTGAATGTTTTAGGGTGTGGGTACGTTGACCATTCTTGTTCTTGGCAAGGGCGGAGTTGGAAAATCCTCCACTGTTAATTCTCTCATTGGAGAGCGCGTCGTTAATGTGAATTCGTTTCAGGTTGGGTTCGGTTTTGTTGTTTTGGTTTTAGGTTGTTATATTGTTTGTTTTGTTGAATGTTGGGGTCGTTGTGTTGCAGTCGGAGGCGTTAAGGCCCGTTATGGTCTCACGTACTCGTGCTGGATTTACGTTGAATATTATCGATACTCCTGGGCTTGTAGAGGGTGGTTATGTTAATTATCAAGCTCTTGAGTTGATTAAACGGTTAGTATCAGTAAGTTAATGGGTTCATTTATGTGAGATTTTGTACCTTGATAATGTAATCCAATTTCTGCGCAGTTATGACTTTTGTGTTGGAATGTATTGTTTGAACAGATTTCTCCTGAACAAGACTATTGATGTTCTGCTCTATGTTGACCGCCTGGATGCTTATAGAGTTGATGACTTGGATAAGCAAATAATTAGTGCTATCTCTGATAGTTTCGGGAAAGAAATATGGCGAAAGAGTTTGTTGGTTCTTACTCATGCCCAGCTTTCCCCACCAGATGACCTCAGTTATGATGTTTTCTCTGAACGAAGATCAGAGGCTGTCTTGAAAACAATTCGTATGGGAGCGCGTATTAGGAAAAGAGATTTTGAGGTATATTGTGCTTTGTTTTCTTAATGTTTAAAGAAAATTCTGGACATCCTTCAAGTTCTTGGCTCAACATATAGTAATGCTAATCTACCATGGTGACTGTATTTTTTTTTAAAGAATGCCAATGCTGTTGATCTGCAAATGATCTCTGACAAATTGTTAATCCATAGGAATATTTCAAAGAAAAATTTGAAATTGTACCTCATATATTTACTCTTCTTCAACCTGATCTATAGCTCTACAAATATGACATGTATTAACATCTCATACTTCTATTAGTTGAAAAGTAAGACCATCCCATTTCTAGTCATTATTTAAATCAATTTGGATATCGCTCTTATCATTGATGGTGGGACATCATTAAGAAAAGAGAAAGTATTACTTCTTTGCTTACTTTGATGAAAGCTTGAAACTGTTGACATTCTTTGACTTTGGGTTGGATGATCTCATTATTTGGAAATTAATCGAGATGTTTAACAAGGTCATTAAGTTGGTTGCATCTTTTCTATGCTTTAAGTTGTTAGGTTGAGAAATTTCATTTATCGTTGAAGCATGTAACTATGCTATGAAAACTATTACGTAAGCAAGTTTAATTGTGTTGCTATTGAATGACAAAAAGCAAGTTCAATTTTGTGGTTTGTGATGGATTGGCATTCTTCCTAGGCAATTGATTGTTTGCTTTGACATTTGGAAAATTTTAATCTGATGAAAATGAATATTCATTTTCTAGTAAACATTGTATCTCTTCATTTCCATGGAATATCACAGAGAGATACTTTGTTGTTTTTCGGTTCTGTTATTATTGTGATATTTGTAAGTAATATTAAGCTTTGGCTTCATTTGAATGCTTTCAGGAGTTGTCAATTCCTGTTGGCTTGGTTGAGAACAGTGGGAGATGCAATAAGAATGAGACTGATGAGAAGGTCTGATCTCTAAGCTTTTAATTGACTTTGTTCTTTTCCTCCTTTTTCTCCATATTCATTTTGGGTATTTTACTTTATTTTGGATTGCAGGTTCTTCCAAACGGTGATGCTTGGATTCCAAAATTAGTAAAAGAGATCATTGGGGTAGCAACAAATGGGAACAAAGCTATTGTAGTTGACAAGAAATTGATAGATAGGTCTGAGGCAAATGACAGAGGGAAGGTGTTTATCCCACTCATTCTTGGAGTTCAGGTAGTAACAGTAAATTCTGTGTGATGACATGTCTATATGGTGCGCATATTTATAAGTCCCTATTGTGATCATTGTTGTCTTTTGCAGTGGCTTATTGTGAAATGGATCCAACGTTCAATCAAATACGATATTATGAGCGAGGGCAAGTCTTTGTGAGGCTGCGGTGAAAAAAAAAAGTCTTTGCGAGGTTGCTATCGGTCTACCGGCAAGTTCTTCACATATGGCTTCGTCTCCTCTTGTGTTTTGATTCGTTCTGAGTTATCTTCTCTATTTTTATCTCTCTGCTTGCGTTGCGGCTTTGTTCTTAATGATGTAATGCTAGAAATAAGATGTTTGTTGTTCTTAAGTTAGCATCCCTACAACATTCATTACTTCTGCCTCTTGTTTTAGCTTCTGATATCTAACTTATAAATTTTGACTCGGTGGAATCTTTGTGGTATAAAGTTCATTAAAGTTGTCAAAATTGGCATTAGTTTAAACGATGGCCCCTCCAGGCATGGCAGCTGTAGAGCTGAGTGAATCTCTCCATCTTACTGCGGAGATTTAGGTGGCATGAGTTGATGGAGAAGGAAGCATTAAGGCCGAGAGTAAGAAGTGGTGGGTGGGGGGCCAGAACATTGATCTTTTAATGCATAGGATCCTGTACTCGACCAATTCGACCAACTCAAACGCACTGAACCCGTTAAAATCGGTTTGATTTTGGTTTGTGATTTTTCAACTTGCTTAGTAATGGTCAGGTTTGGTTTGAAAATTTAACACTTAACTCGACCGATCCTTCAAAGTGAAAATTCTCGAACTCGACCACTTGCAATGATGTACGTACATGAATAAAACTCATCAAAGTGATTTATAATATTACAATGCATGGGATTAGCTATCTGGCTCATCACTGAAATTAAGGGTTAATCATGATTAAGAATCGCCCAACTGCTTTCTAATCCTTTTAGAAATCATGAAGATAGCAGCCTTGGATATGGATTTCACTTCCTTTCTTTTATAAATGAAGGCACAACTCTGTCCTTGTAGGTAGACTATAGTATACGTTAACCACCAATTCAACTCCATTGACAATAATCATGGCCAGAAATTTGAAGAATGCAGTTATTTCTTTCTTAGTTCCACTTCCTTCAATTCTCTTTTACCTCTCATTTCTCAATCACTACAATTCCAGCATTTCCAATGGAACCCAATTATCCTCCATTTGGAAATACTGCGTTGATCACCCTCTTGTTTTGGTCAACGCTCTTTTCTTCTTCAACGTCAATGTGCTCTTCTGGGTTATTGGCCTAATCCAAGAAAATCACTGGGTGAGTGAATTTAACCTTTTTTTCTTCATAGTTTCTTGAATTTGACTGTTATTCTAATTTGTGTAAGTTTTTTTTGTGGGTTTCAGATGATAGATTTGTATTGGACAGTGATACCTGTGATGCTTGTTTACTACTATGCAGGTTACCCTTTGGCTCAGTATAACTATTTGAGGTCGAGAATTGTGATGTTAATGACATGGGTTTGGAGTTTGAGGCTTACCCACAGTTATTTTAGGAGGGAAAATTGGGAGTGGGGTGCCAGAGAAGATTGGAGATTCAATAATATGAGAGCTCAATATGGGAAGCATTGGTGGTGGATTTCTTTCTTTGCAGTTTATCTGTCTCAGCAGGTAATCTATATGTCTTAGATTGGTAACTGCTTATGTTTTCCTCTTAAATTACAGTATAATTGATTGTTGTAGGAGTAGTTTATATGTCACTGTTGTGATCTAATGTTAAAACTTCAGCTTGAAACTCATAAAGTAGCTCAAATGGTAAGCAAGTTATGAATTGTTCGATGTAATGCCTCAATGAGATCTGATAAAGTCGAAAATGCATGCATGCTACTCGTATAAGTTCATGGATTTTTGAGTTCTGATATGGAAAGATAAAGATATGCTGATAGTTCATTTTATACGAAACTTTGTAGGTATTTTTGGTTGGAATATGTCTGCCATTCTATGTGATTCACACGGATGATATGCCATTGAATGTCTGGGATTTAGTTGCCGTCGCAGTTTGCTTGTGCGGCATTGCGATAGCTTACTTTGCCGATACTCAACTCAACGAGTTTGTGACAAGAAATAACAAATTGAAAGAGCTAGGGAAGCCAGTGGTGCAGAATCTTGATACAGGCCTGTGGTGTTACTCGCGTCATCCGAACTACTTCGGGGAACAGTTATGGTGGTGGGGGCTCGTGATATTCGCGTGGAACTTAGGACACGGGTGGACGTTTGTTGGTTCTCTTATCAATACAATGTGCTTAGCATACGTTACGATTCTCGTGGAACAAAGGATGCTGAAGAAGGAATACAGAGCTGAAGCTTATAGGCTCTATCAGAAGAGAACATCAGTGTGGATCCCATGGTTCAAGTCCTCTGCATCTGCGAAGAAAGATTGAGTCACTTGTTCTATGTTCTGAATCATTGTTATTTGTGATAAATTGCTGTTTTTAAGCAAATTTTTCTTTGTATGTGCTTGTTTGTCCTGAAACTTTTGTGTTAGCTTATCATCTCTGTGAAAATTGTACAAATTATTAGCATAATCCGAGAAGCAAGCTTTGTTTTTCTGTTTTGGAAAGCCCCATTTCTCGGAACATGTTTCGAGTCCGGAAACTATATCAGGTTTCGGATGGTCTAGACGGGTCCTGAAAAGTCGAGACCCGTCCTACCCTTTTATTGTCCTTGTTTATTGTTCTACGAGCCACG
>CANYCX010876174.1:0-13068 GCA_948193385.1 Breynia disticha f. nivosa | reverse complement strand
GAGACATAATTAATGTATGTTATTAATTTGAATTGTGTGCTCGATTACATAATTATTTTAAAGGTGAACGAAATCGACCATTTAAGGTTATGTTGCTTACTGAGTTAATACTCATGCAATTTATTGCCTGCAACGCTCGGCAGGATTTTGAGACGTTCCTTTTTGACAAGAGGTGTGCAGTGCTCAAGTTTTGACGTGTTGATAAAGGACCGAGGTGTGCTGAAATGTCTCTGGATTAGGATTGGATATCAGTATATGTACATGTATTTTGGCCGGGTTATCATTGAAAACGGAATCACTAGGGTTCCTGTTTCATTAATAACCTGCAAAACTTTATTTGTAAATTTTGTATATACATATATATTGTGTTTATGAAAGATGGAGTTTGAGTTTTGTTCTTTCATTTTTATTATTCATTATGGTTTAAAATTTAAATTCAAAATAAAAACTTGATTGCTGGGTTTAAGTATCAGTTGCAGGAGGGAAGTTTACGTAAATGGTATTTAAATTCGGGAGTCACATGTCTAGTATATAAAGGCCATTACCTAGCATTCCACTACCATAATACATGCCTTGTTGATGAAAACTAATAACACATATCGAATGGTGAAATCAATCCATCATTATCTAGACAGGAAACTAAAATTATATTTCTACAGATAGTATGAAGATAATAACAATTCTTTATGAGAATAATCAGTCCACCTGGTAAAGTTAATACAGAATCTCCAATTTCTTTGGCGACAATGTTTCCTCCATTCCTATACAGTGGTCGACTTCACCTTTAGCTAACTTTCTTCAATTTATTAGGTCTTTCACATTTGAACAAATAAGTGACTCATATATGGTATCCAATACCCATATTTTGAAAATAGAGAGATTAACCTCTATAATAAAAATATTAGAACTAGAAACCGTGCTTTTATTCACTTTTCTCTTTTAATTAGGGGTTGCAATCATCATACCAATGCCCCATATTGTGTTCTTTTTTGCATCACTCTTCTAATTTTTTATGTAGAGAGGCAAGTTTCTCTTCTTTATGAAGGATAAATTTTTTCCTCTTTACTTAAATTAGGTCTAAATGCCGTAACCTTTTTACTAATAGATGCAAGTCCAACTTCATCTTTAGGCATATGTTTTTTATTTCCCTTAACACCACTTAGACTCTATATTCGATCTTCATTTTAAAGTTGAATAATAAACCTATAACTATTAAAATTTAAGGCATATAAGCCTATTTGAAAAACCAAAACTAAGCCCATAGAGTGCACCATGCATGTCACAAAATTCATACCACAAAATAAAGTCCATGCAATCCAATTTTAATTAATGTCATAGTCGAGAAATTGTGTAATTAGGTATCAAGAACTCAAGTGTCTTTTGAAAACATTCATTAAAAATAATGTTATTTTATAACTTACATTACACTTATAAAACTCATATTGTTAATGACCAATTCAAAAGAGGAACACATATCTTTATAATAATCCTCGACTATTAGATTCATGTGATATGCAAAGGTATAACCTGAATCACAATCCTTCTTATTTCATAGTTGATTGTCTAGGTTATTGAAATCATGCTCTCTATGATTTGTATTAAACAAAAATAGTCTTGTTTTCGTAATCTAATTTAGTTTCATAAAACTCATGTTAGACAAGAATGAATTAACAACAATCTTATTCATAAACTTCATTACATGCTTTTTGATTTTTTCCATTAAAAGAACAAGCTAACTTTTATTTATTTCATATTCATATTTAAGGTCTTATAAGCATAAATAAATAAAAATTAACAAGTATAACAATTAAAATAACCACCATTAATTGAAATACAAGTTAATTAAAAAATACACCATGTATCAAAATTAAAATTATAAATAACACACACACACACACACACACACACACACACATATATATATATACATGCATACATACATATTGTCACGCCCAAATTCAAATGTTCATTTTCAGACTAAATACGAGTTTGGCAACCATTTTTTTCATTTTAAAATTGCTTTTCAATCCAAAATATAAATAAAGGTGGCATTCAGTATACCATAGGCCAATGTTAGCCAAATACAAGCCAAAAATGAATGTGCAGAATCAATGGCTTTCGGTTTAAAACAATGCATGAACCCTCTATTTATACTGTCATGTGCATAGATGAACAAAATGAAAAATGTGTAAGGCCAAAATACACTAGGAGCCACGACCTCAAAAATGTATCGCACTTCTAATATCCACAAAAAACTAGAGTCGTGCAGTAACTAACCTCTTTACCATCTACTACAATCAACAAACACGTGAGTAATTTTTATTACCCAGTAAGTGGTTTTAACAGACTTACCAAAGTAGTTAATGCATAAATAATTATTTATCATTAAGTATTACATACATTATGTGATAGGGAAATCACCCATATTTAATCTCTATTTAATCTATTCTTTCTTTACAATTTAACACTATTTTATAGGCAGAAATAGTTTGGGAAACGGTTTACCTAAACCGTTTCCAAAACCGTTTGGCCCTTCACAAAATTTTCTGAAAGTTGAACTGTTTGCGAAACGATTTATGCAAACCATTTCGAAAAATGTTTGGACCTTTAGAAAATTCTCTAGAAGTGGAACAGTTTTGGGAACAATTTGCACAAACGGTTCCGAAGTCCGTCCTGGCCTTCCTAAATGTCTTTGGAAGTAGAACAGTTAGGCTAATAGTTTTCATAAACCATTCCCTAGCCTGTTCTACCCTGCTTCCAATAATTCTCATCACATTTCACTGCAGTAACTTGACGTAAACCAATCCAAACCATAACAACTCAACTTAGTCATAACCAAACAACATCAAGTTGGCATAAGCAATCCATATCCATCATTCCAATCTAAATTCATCTATCAACCAATCATACATACACACATAAACAAGATTCATATCCACATTCCTCCATAACATAATTCACAATGTTTCGATCCTTTAGCAATCACATATATCATACCAATTGCACACAAATCTATCAACACACGTGTAACACCCTAGAAAATATAATGAGAAATGGGTATATAAAGATGAATAAACTATATAAACTAATCAATTCAGACAATGAGAAGGATGAGGGAAGTTAGGAAAGAACTTGAGCATAAGAGGGAGTTGAAAAGAAGCAAAAAAGAGCAGTTGCAGGCAAGAATAACGTACGTTATTCTTGAGAATAATGTATCTTATTCATCAAGATACCGTATGTTTAGTGAATAACTAACGTACGTTATTCTTTAATGTACCTTACATTAATTTGACATTTAACGTACGTTATCTGACCTTGAACTCGCCATTTAAGTGACAGAAACATTACAAACCGAGCCAAAAACATTTCCAAACCCTCAAAACATTCCCCCAAACTCTTGGACACCTTCCTAAGGTTCCCCAAACACCAAACCTTCATACTTACTTGTGGATTTCCACAGCAAAACACCAAATCATTCCTCCCATCGAATTTTCTTCCTATCTATGGTTTGAAGCAAACCTGGAGAAAAGATAAACTCTCTAATCCTACGATGAAATCTGTGATAAATGAAGTAAAAGTGATAGAGTTTGAATGGGTTTTTATAGTATTTTTGGTGTGTGTAATCATTAAACACAAAATCATGAGATTTAAGGAAGATTAAGGAATTTGAGGCTTTGGTGGAATATGGGGATTTTATGGAATTAGAGGTGTTAATGAAGAAATTAATGTTGAATAGGATGAGTGCCATAATGGGTAAACAAAATCATAAGAGAGACAACAACCGGATTAGGAATTTAGATTAAGTGAGAGAGGAAGATGGAAGGGTAGGAGGAATTAGGATTCGAATGGTGCAAATGCGTTAAAAAATCTTACATGTGAGTGTTGTTGTAACAATATTGTAGGGATCAAAGCTTGTAAAGGAAACCAGAGCTATCGTCGAAGGGGCTCGCCTAGATTGGAGGAAAGTGTATGCCTCGTCACTAACTTATCCATATCTAATCTTTGCATGGTTAACTATATCGGCTTAAGTGTGTAATCAAATATGTAACCATGAATTAGAAGTTGTTTGCTATGAAATGTTGTGTATGGTGAGTGTGTATGCTTATGTATGAAAGAACTACCGTGTTTTACATAGTCTGCTTTGATGTGTAAATGTGTGTGATCAATGCTTGATTTTGTTTATACAAGATGGATGTGTTTTTCCTTGGTTTAGTATGGTATGAAAATGTGTTGAGAAAATGAATGCATTGTATGCTTTGGAATGTTGACTCTAAATGATAAAAATACTGTTAAGATGTTAAATAAGTCGTATGCCTTGCTTGGGTGATGTGAATTGTACGCGTATGCATAGTTGCATGTAGGGTGATATTAGGCAAGTGGCATTAAATGCATGCTTTGTGTGTGCTTGGATACTATTTGAATAATGAAATTTGAGGGTTGAAATGTATAGATGTTAATATGATTATGGGTGAGGTTTTTGAGAGTCTAATGGAATGGAATAAGATTATGAAGTTTGGAATATGTGTGTAATGCCTTAATATATAAAATGCATGTTGATTGGTTATATTATATGAGATGAATGCACTTTTATGGATTTAGCATAGGTATGTAAATGTATTGAGGAATGTTTGTATGGTGAGCTTGAATGGTTGAATAATGGAGATGATTATATGTTACTATATGTGTATGTGAACGAATTGTGCTTACATGATTAAATTTTAAAAAGTGGATTGAATACATGATAACAGAATGGTGTGATTGACTTGTGTGAGAACGTGTTATGTTAATGCATGTATATGAATGGTAGCTTATCATATGATATGTGTTGCGTGAATGAAGTGCATGGGAATGTAGAATGAATGGTGCTTATATGTATATGATTGTAGCTTGTAAAATGAAATGTGAATTAGGATAGATAAAGTGTGAATGTGAAATGTTAATTTATGTGAGAGTATGCTTGCATGGTAGTTACATAATGTGTGTGTATGACAGTAGAGTGATTTGGATTTCCATAAATTGCTAATGATGCATAAATGTGTAAATAAGGCATGAAATACAATGTTTGGCATTTATTTGAGATCATAAGCATATAACTACATGTGCATGATTTTCATGGCATTTAAACATTTGGCATTATTGAGCAAAATCTTGAAGAGAAAACTATCGAGCAAAATCTCGAAGAGAAAACTGAGCAAAATCTCGAAGAAAAAACTACCGAGCAAAACTTGAAGAGAAAACTAGCGAGCAAAAACTCGAAGACAAAACTACCAATCAAAAACTCAAAGAGAAAACCACTGAGCAAAAATTCGAAGACAAAGCTATGTACATGAGATACAGGCAATGTGAGAGTGAGTGATTCTAATCACATGTGCCAGTTAAACAATGGTAATACGATAGAGTGATTCTAATTACATGTAATCGGAATGAAAAGTGTCATGTGAGAGCGAGCAATTCTAATCACAGTGAGATGGGCAATGTGAGAGTGAGTGATTCAAATCACATGTGCTGGATAGAAAATGGCAACGTGAGAGTGAGTGATTCTAAACACGTGTGTCGGTTAGATAATGGTAATGCGAGAGTGAGCAATTCTAATCGCATGTCCCAGAATGAAAAGTGTCATGCGAGAGTGAGCAATTCTAATCACAGTGGCATGGGCAATGTGAGAGTGAGTGTTTCTAATCACATGTGCCTAAATAGAGATTTGTAATGCGAGAGTGAGAAAAATATGAAATTAGGAAAAAAATGTTAACATCATGAATAGATATTTGTAATGCGAGAGTGAGAAAAGTATGGCATTTGGTCATACTTGGGTTTATGATGTGAATGATTGATGAGTGCCTAGTCTGCTATGATGAGGTAGGTTATACAAATTATGATATATCTAATGATATGTGTGCTGTATGAATAAAGTGTTTAAGAATGTAAGATACTTGATTTGTGAGTTGATCACATGATGGGTGTGACATGAATGATTGAGTGAGAATGATTGTGTGATGCATATGAATGTGAATAAGTTATGCTTATGCATATATGAGTGTAGCTTAGGATGTGAAATATTAATTATGGATGAGTGTTGCCTATATGTTAAATGATTAAAAGGTTATTGATTGCATGGAATCGTTTAATTGACCTGTGTGAGAACGGGGTATGCTAGCATGTGGATTTTACAGCGGTGTTTAAATAATTTACATATGTGTATGTGGTTGGATATGAATTATGATTTCATTATGATTTTACAGCGGTGTTTAAATGATTTACATATGTGTATATACTTTACCTTAACACATCCAAAAGTTAGTACATGATCGGGGCCAAGTTAAGAACTTAAAATTTCACCTGTTTGGACTAAATAACACTAAGGAAAACCCGAATTATACACTTAGATAATGTACCCTAAAAGCTAATGAAAAAAGTAGAGCATTTCATGAAGATATAGAGCGAAACCCTAGTAAGTGAGATAACAGTGAGAATAAAAGGAACAAGTGTATTAGACTTTATATGGATAGGTAAGTGACGTAGGAGGTATCCACTTACTGAGTTTTATACTCACCCATTTCTATTGTGGTTGTTTGTGTTGTAGCAGGTTGGTAGAGGATTCCATGCATGGGTGAGGGTGCAACGACAGATGTTTTCCATTTGAAACGATTTCATAGTTTTGAAAAACTCTATTGTGGTTGTAAATGTTTTCCCTCTAACCTTTATTTATGATTACACGTTCTTATATTCTTATGTATTATCAGCTAAACTTTTCATAGAAATCATGGAGTGTTTATAATTGCAAAATTTTTTTAATGATTTTGGGAAACATCATAATTAATTGAAAAGTAAAATTTAGCATCATAATACATCATACCATATCATTAACCTTTGCACATTTCATGCTATTTCTCCATGGCCACATAAATGTAAAACCCAAAACATACACATGAGATTTGTAAAGTAAGTATGAATGCGAAATGCAATGCCAATGCATTCTCATACAACTATGCATGCCGTAGGGTCTTCCTTTTTCCTTGGACCTAGCGTGGAATATCCTCGGCCTAGCTGGCATCGAGCTCCTGCTCAGCATATCATCATTCCCAGACTGACATTTAGCTCTTGTCTGAAATATCATCGGTCCCAGACTAGCATTGAGATCTCTTTTGGAATCATCATCAGTCCCAGACCGACATCGAGCTCTCGCTCGGAATCCAGCGGCCACGTGTCACACAATAGTGCAATGCAATACATGAAACATGTTATTCCTTATGGCCACTCAATCTCAAATGCACATCATGCCACATGTATTTCAATTCCATCTTTGCAAGCATTAAGAGCAACACATCCTCCAAGTTCAAGTTTCATATTAGCTCACATCACATTCTTATTATTATCATCAAATCACTATATAATATCAATTCATATTATTTTTCCATCCTTCATCAACAATAGCAAGCATATATCCAAGAATATAAACTCATCACGTTTCCATCAAGCACATCAATCAAGAAGCCATAAAATTCACATTAACATCAAACAAGTTATTTAACACGTTTCCATCAACTCTGGTCTGGATCTTGCAACTCACCTCCTATCACATCATTATCATAAAACATATAAATAATCTATCTCACATATCGATTAAGTTATTTAACACGTTAATTAGGCAAAACCCCTAAATATTTTCTTAACCACAACCTAAAATCCACATTCTTGTCCCCATTCTAAATTTACTCTCACAACATACCCACATTGCTCACATTATACCCAATAAACCAAGTTCTTACATCTAATCTCTCATTCTTACGAACCTCTAGCAAAACCCCCAAAATCCTCATGCATCCTATCTCTTAATATTTTCTAAAATCTCACCAAAAACTTGTTAAACTCTCACATCCATCATTCCCACACAAAACCCACATAACCACCATAATCCTAACTCTAAAACTCATAAATCTTACTTTGGTTAGGGATTTACCTTACTCGATTTGCTACAAATAGCCCAAGATTTTTTCCTAGCTTGTTGTCTCCTTTGGAAATATGAGAATCCAAAAGTAAGGGACAAATTTTTGGGTCTTTAAGAATTATCTAGGATGGTTTCTTGAAGGTTGAATGGTTAGGGTTTGACTGGGAATGTTCTTAGATAGAGAAATATGTTTTCTGTCTCTCTTTCCTTCCCTAGTACTCATCTAATTCAAAATCCCATTAGTTTGAAATAGTTTGGCGAATGATCTACGTTAATCGTTTGCTTAACCGTTCTGACTCTATACAACGCAAAATTCAAAATCCTATCGTGTCTGCAATGGCTTTAAGAACGGTTTAGTCTACCCATTTCCCAGAACATTCTCCCTATACTATACGAATATTTTCTGCAAAATTTTGGTTATAATTTTCGGGCCATTACAGTTACCCCTGAGGAAATTTTGTCCCTGAAATTTATACAAGCTAAGTTTTCTCACATACCAAATCAAACATCCAACTCAAAACACTTAACATTAAAACAACAGTAAGCACTGAAAACATACCTCAATCTCATAAGGTCTCTAGCGCCTCTAGAAAGAGAATTGAATACCTCTCTTTCATATCACTCTCTACCTCCCAGGTAACCTCCTTAGGTGAGTGGAAACTCCACTTCACCTTCACCATCAAAATCTATCGATTCCTTAGCTATTGGATCTGGTGATGCAATATCTCTAGTTGCTCCTTCTCGTAGGTCAGATCCTCTGCAATATTCAACTCCAGTGCTCTAAGAACATGGCTAGGGTCTAACTTGTACCTCCTCGGCATAGATACATGGAAGATATTTTAGAGTCGAGATAACTCCTTTGGCAACTGGAGTCTGTAGACAAGTGGCCCAACTCTCTTCATAATCTTGTATGGGCCCACATACCTTTAACCCAGCTTTCCTCTCAGCTAGAATCTAATCATGCCTCTTAATAGAAAAACTTGAAGGAAAACCCTGTCTCCAACCTCATACTCTATCTCCAAGTGATGTCGATCAAAGTAATTCTATTGTCTCTCTTGGGCGGCCTGCATACACCTCTTTACTACACTTACTTTCTCGAGGGTTTACTGAACTAACTCTGGTCCCTCAATCTACTGTAGACCCTCAACATTCCAATAGGTTGGACTCCAACACTACCTCCCATAGAAGGCCTCGTAACATGCCATACTGATGCTCGAGTGGTAATTGCTATTGTCTATAAACTCTATCAACAGTAACTGATCATCCCAGTTACCCCCGAACTCCAGTACACAAGCCCTCATCATTTCCTTTACTATCTGGATGGTCCTCTGAGACTAATCGTCGGTCTGAGGATGGAATAAGATACTAAACCGTAACATGGTACCCATCGCAGCTTACAAACTCTTCTAGAATCGCGATGTGAACTGTGGATCTCGATCTGCCACTATCGACATCAGAACACCATGTAGCCTCATTATCTCGGCGACATATAAGCTCGCAAGCTTGTCAAGTGTATCATCCTGTCTGATATCTAAGAAGTGAGCTGATTTTGTCAACCTGTCTGCTATGACCTAAATTACATCATGAAGTCTAAACGTACCCGATAATCCTACAATGAAGTCCATAGTGATTTTCTCCCATTTTCATTCTAGAATTTCAAGTGGCCACAACTTCCCAGCTGGAGCTTGATGTTTTGTCTTGATCTACTGGCAAGACAAACATCTAGCTACAAACTTTGCAATCTCTCTCTTCATACCAGTACACATCACGCAAATCTCAGTACATCTTAGTGCTAATAGGATGTACCGAATACAGGGAACAATGCACCTCAACCATTAAACTCTCCTTAAGTTCAGCTATGTATAGCACACACAAACGGCCTCGTAGTATAACAGTCCATCATCATCCAGTTGATGGGGTGTAGTCGCTTTCCCTTTCTTTACCTTTTTTTTAATTTTCATCAAGTGCTCATCCTCCTTCTGTCGTTCTGCTATCAACTCCCTTATACGGGGTTTCACCCATATGTTAGCTAACATCTGTACCTCAATCATATCCAACTGAACTCTGAGTTCCTCTAATGCGAATAAGGACTTTGCCCGATAAATAACTGAATCCTCATCCTCTTTCCCTTTCTTGCTCAATGGATAGACGACCACATTGGCCTTCCTAGAATAATACTCAATAGTACAGTCATAGTCCTTAAACAACTCTATCCACAGTCTCTGTCTCAAGTTTAGCTTTTGTTGAGTAGTGATATACTTGAGACTATTGTGGTCGGTAAAAATTTGGAATGTCTCTCTGTACAAATAGAGTCTCCATACCTTGAGAGCATGAATAATCATGGCTAACTCCAAGTCATGAGTAGGATAGTTAGCCTAATGTGATCTTAGCTATCGCGAGGTATAAGCAATAACCCATCCATTTAATATTAACACTCTGCCCACACCTGCTCCAGAAGCATAAGTATACACTACAAATCGACCTATCTGCATCGGTAACATCAGAACTGGAGCTTTTCCAATCTCCTTTTTAGCTCCTTAAAACTCTCTTGTCATCGTTCATTCCAGATGAACGGAACATTCTTTTTAAGTAAAGCTGTCATCAATCGAGCTAACTTTGAGAATTCCTCGATAAACCTTTTATAATATCCAGCCAATCCTAAGGAACCCTGCACTTCCCTCACATTCCTCGGAGCTTCCCACTCCTGCATTGCTCTGATCTTGCTCGGATCTGACTTGACGCCCTCTGCCAAAATTACATGACCTAGAAATACCACCTCGACATCCAGAACTCACATTTTCTAAACTTGGCGTATAACTCTTTTTCCTTTAACAATCCCAACATTACTCGTAGGTGTCCGTCGTGCTCCGCTCTATCTTTCGAGTACGCCAGCACGACTTCAATAAAGAATACTACAAACTGATCTAAATAGTGTTAGAACAGTTTGTTCATCAATGTCATAAAGGCTGTCGGTGCGTTGGTTAACCCAAATGACATCACTATAAATTCAATGTGCCCATATCGAGTTTAGAACACTCTCTTTGGTATTGAACTCTCATTTACCCTCAACTGCCAATAACCCAACTTCAAGTCAATCTTAGAGAACAATATCGCTCCCCTCAGCTAATCAATCAAATCGTCAATCAAAGCAACATATACTTATTCTTCCCTGTCAACTTGTTCAATTGGTGGTAATCATTGCACAACCACATACTCCCATCCTTCTTCCTCACAAACAGTACTGGCACGCCCCACAGTGACACGCTAGGCCAAATAAAACCATTTTCTAGAAGTTCTTTGAACTGCTTCTTCAATTCCTACAGGTATATCACTGCCATCTGGTAGGTGCCACTGACACTGGCACTGCCCTCAGTATCTCAATCTCAAAGTCCACTTCCTGCTGGTGGTAATCCCTACAACTCCTCAGGAAATACCTTAGGATACTCTCTCACTACCTTTACATCGTTCCCCTTTATCTTCTCCTTATTCAAGTCTGTAACACAGGCAAAAAAGGCTTCACATCCATCTCTAATCAATTGTGTTGACATCGCCGCTGAAACTAAACAAGAAGTTATGACTTTTTGCTTGTCCACTAACAATACTTTTTTTTTCCTCTCGACCTCTACTATGACTTCCTTTGCATAACAGTCTACTACTGCCCTATTTCTGGATAACCAGTCCATACCTAGAATAATCTCTAACTTTGACATCTGTAAGACTATCAAGTTTATCACGTACTCCAGTTCACCAATCTTCAACTCATAATTTTTTAACACCTGCCTCACCATCACTGTCCCTCCAACTGACATCAACACTGCGACCACATAGACCAAAGGCTCTATGCTACCCTCAACCTGCTCTACCACTAACTCACTAACAAATGAACATGTAGAGCCCAGGTCAATCAACATCAATACATCATGTGAAAAGAGAGAAACTGTATTGGTGATGACATCTGGATTGTCTGTCGCCTCATCCCATGCCATAACATAGATACGAGCCTGAGGTGCTACCACAGACTGAGAAACAGCTCCTCCTCTGGAGGTGGTACCTACTGTACGTCCACCTCTCCCTCGGCCTCTGTCGGTCGTGGTAGTTGGCCTGTTATCTCCTATGCTACTATGTTAGGAGACACTTCCTCCCTATAGTCCTCATCCCTTTAGGAAATCTCGAGCAAAGTGTCCCAGACACTGCAATTGTAGCACAAGGATCTGGTATCTCCTCAAGCGTAAGTACCTACACTTCGATACTGGGAATTAAGAGGTCTAAAAAAATGACCTCTCCCACTCCCTGCTCATCCTCGTCTGCTCCCTGCTCCTCGGAAGTGTCTGCTACACCCGTCTGATACCACTGTAGGATTTCCTAGCATGTTTAAATCTTAATGGCAGCGGAAAAACACATTAAACATGTTAAGAACAGCCCAATATCTCATTAAAATCGAGACTAATGCATATATATATAATCGAATGAGTACTATATGATATAAAGATCAAATTTTTAATGAAAGAACATACCATTTGTTGTCTCCTTCAAAATGTGTGAGTTGTTTACCAAGAAAAAGAAATACCACCATAGAATACACTAAGGTGATCTTTATGACACCAAGAATGAATCCCAAACTTGGTTCCTCTACAGCAATAACACACGGATTAAACGAAATGTGTACTAGCACAAAAGAGTAAACGATTCACCTTGTTTTGTCAATCCGGATGAGTTTTCTTGCGAGGCAAGAGGCACACGATGATCACCACTAGACCAGCCACTAAATCTCACGTTTTTCTCTCTTAGAAAACCCTAAATCTCACTTAGTTTTAGGTGGAACCTCACGGCTATGCTTGGTGTTTTTAGGGACGTGACTTTCTCTCTCTTCGATAGAGAATTAGGGTTAAGTGATCCTTTTAAAGACTCGTGATTTGAATAATTAAAACTCTTAGCAATCCTAATCCCATTAGGACTTGATAAGTCTTTAATTCAAATTCAAATCTCTTTAATTATCACTTCCTTTGCCGTGTCCATTATGTGGATAAATAAAAGATTTTAATCTTTTAATTTATCCTACATTAATCATGTCTTAATTTAAGACAAGGTTCCTAAATTTTCTCTTTCTTATTTCTTACATATTT
>CANYCX010876115.1:0-11454 GCA_948193385.1 Breynia disticha f. nivosa | reverse complement strand
AAAAGAAGGTGAAGGAACCACTTCTATGCTTGATCAATTTGTAGAGATCACCAATGGACTTGCCTCATTTGGGAAACCAATTCTTGAAAGTGATAGAGTGAAGAAAATTTTGAGGTCACTTCCCAAGGAGTGGGATGCCACGGTCACCGCAATCATGGAGGCAAAGGACTTGAACTCACTTGAGTTTAGTGCTCTAGTGGGATCACTCTTGAACTATAAAATAGTTCTCAAGTCAAGAGGTCTTAAGATCAAAGCTAAAGAGAGGGAAATGAGTGTAGATCTAAAGGCGTGCAATGAGGAGAGTTGTGATGAACAAAATTATGAGATTGAAGATGAAGAAGTTGCTCTTTATGCTAGAAATGTGAGAAAATACAAGTCACTCCTAGAGAGAAGAAGGAAATACTTGAAGAATGACTCTAAAGGAGACTACAAGAAGAGTTCCTCATCAAACTATAGAAAGAATGATGACACATGCTATAATTGTGGAATATTTGGTCATCACCAAAAGATTGTAGAATTGGTTATTTGAAGCATCCTCATGAAAAGTCTAAAGTCAAGCTTAGAGAATCATACATAGCTACTTAGAGTGATGAAGAGGAGGAAGAAAGAGAGGAGAAAACCAATATTGCTTTCATGGCATTTGAATCATATTCAAGCGATGAGGAAAATGAGGTAAATCACTCAACTAATGATGACGAATTGCTTGATGCTCTTGAGTCTTTACATATTGATTATTCTAAGGCAATTGAGGCTAATAAGTTACTTAGGAAGAAGAATAAATTGCTAGAGAGTGAGATTGAAGAATTGCTTGCATCCTTCAATAAGTCAAATGATCATTCTATTTGCATGCTTGAATTTGATAAGTTGAAATCACAACTTGAGAAGGCTAAAGAGGAGCTTAGTATCATCACTAGTCAGTACACTAATGGAAGTAAAAATTTTGAGAAAATGTTAAATATGCAAATATATACACTTTCTAGGTGTGGACTTAGATGTGATGAATTTGAGCATGAGAAACCATTAATCAATAAGCTAGATCATAAGAAAGAAAAATTAAACTTAAAATTAACTAAGTGTGATTCATGCTTAAAAATTGGTCATAGTGCTCTACATGCTTACCTTTTAGAAGAATAATTATTGTAAAAAGGTTGTGGGTTCTGAAAGGAATGAATGTGCCCAATATTATTTTTATGACTAACCCCAAAGGATTCAAATTAGCTTGGGTACCAAAGTGCAAAACAACTTTATTGTAGGTATAATGGTGATTGAAGGCTCTACTTGATTCTTGAAGTAATGTGGTATTACAACAAAGGTAAAGTCACTTATTTTGGTAAAGAGGGTAAGAAACCTTTGTCAATCTATGAATTTAGTCTTTTGGTTGATTACTTAATGTATAATGTGCTTGATGTTTAAATATTGCTCAATAAATTGTTATGTGAAATTTTTGTTAAGATGATGAATTGAATTACATGTGGAATGCTTATGGTTAAGATATTTGAATATTTGGTCTGAATTGACATTGATATTTTGGCTTTGAGATTTTGTGTTGATTGTTCGAGCTTCTACTTGCATATGTTTGAATATTGAAATATGGTCAAGTTTATAACATCTTAAATAAATCATATTAGCTACCATTAGTTAAGTAATGTTAGTTTTAGTCAAGCAAATAAAGTCTAACAGCACTTAGAGTAATTCTTAACCTTTTCTGACATTTTTACTCGAGGAAAAACTTAAGATTAGTTGATTCAAATGTGTGCTTACTCGAGTAAAATAAAGTTAGTCAAGGTAAGATAGAAACAAAAACTTTTTGGGTATTTCAAGCATATTTTTGTCAAGTAAGTGAGTAGCTAGTTGACTAATTGGTTGTATTAGTCGAGTAAAATCAAGGCCTAGAGATGAATATGAACATAACAAATTCAATAGGCACATGTTGAGAAATAAAGGGGGGGTTCTAAACTTCTTAAATAGAGGGTCACAAATTTAGGGGGAGAAAATAATTTGCATCATTGATTGATTCTTATCTTGTCATTTCTTGTATTTTATGATTGCATTGTGATTAGTATCTTATAAATTGTGGCTTACAATTTGGACTTGATGATTAGATGGTATAGAGTGGAGTTACATTTATGTTGTTAACGCTTATGAATTTTTATTGTGTTTTGATCTTGATCTTGATTTGTCATCCTTATGATCCATTGAATGTGATATTGTTTTGAAATTGCTTAAATATCAAAGCGGGGGGGGGGATAGAATATTGCTTAAATATCTTTAGCTTTTTGATAATATCGAAAAGGGGAAGAAATATGCATGAAATTGAAATGTTTGATTGAGATTGAATTTAAGATGAACTTATTTGATTTGTATATTTGTCTATAGTTGAACATTGCTTAATGGACTAACATTTTGGACAAGGATTGAAAACCTTGATCATGCTCTATTTATTTTGTTCCTTAAACAATGTTTATCAATTTCATATATGTTTTGTCCTTATCAAAAAGGGGGAGATTGTTGGATCAATCGTGATTGACATTAACATCCTTATTGTGTTTTGATAATGTGTAAAATGATGAAATTGATAAAGATATTTTAGGTTTTGAAAGGAGTTAAATTCAAAGAAATATGCACAAAAGAAAGTTAGAGGCTTTAGGTTGAAGATGTGTTGGTCAATTATGAAACCAAATAAAATGTTTCTCAAAACATGATTCTGGGCGTAATTCTACTCGAGTAGGATGAAGATTAGTCAACCAAGTGTAGCTGTGAACTCAAACAAGCATTCTGGAATCAGTTTTACTCAATTGGTGCATGGTTTAGTTGACCAGACTCATATTAGTCGACTAAAAATAATGTTAGTTGACTAAGATGGTGGTTATATGATAAAAAATGAAGTTTGCAAGTTCAAAAACTCATTCGTAATGGCTAGTTGTGGAAAGAGGTCAAGTTAGTCGACCAAAAAGGATGTTAGTCAACCAAAATCTAAGCCTACTCAAAGAAATCATCATAGACACGCTACATAATTATTATGAGTTAGAATATGACTGTTGGTACTCAACAGAAGTTTTTTAGTCGACCAAAGAAAGGTGTTACTCGACCAATTTGAAGCAAAGGTATATTAGTCGACTAAAATAAGGAGTTAGTCGAGTAACTGGAAATTGCATTCAAGGTAAAAAGCTTTTGAAACTTTGTTACCTCGACCAGAACCAAATTAGTCGACCAGAGTTGATGTTAGTCAACCAGAATTATGTTAGTTGACCAGATAAGACAATTGTTAGTCAGCTAGAAAGTATGTTAATCGACCAGAAAGTCTTCTGCAGCAAAAATCATTACTTAGGTTCCAAAAGTCACCCAACTTGTGTCTAACAGATATATCTTCAAGAGATGGTATTTAAGGCTTCAAAAACCTCAGAATTTGGTAGAGAAACATAGAGGAAAATATTTTAAAAATTCAAAACATCTACCTTGAGAGAAAACCTCATTTGAGCTAAAAGTTTATATTCTTGTTCTTCATACAACCAAGAGTTGTCTTGCTTAGTTTGTAAATCTTTGTAATTTGTTGTAAGAGTTCTCACTTAGATAGAAAGTGAAGTTGTAAGAGTTCTCACTTAGCTAGAAAGTGAATGTGCAAAGAGTTCTCACTTAGCTAGAAAGTGATACTTAGTGAAGTGTTTGGAAATCCTTAGTAGAGGTACTACGGTAGTGAAGTAGGCAAGGTTAGCGTCAAACCACTCTAAATCGTTTGTGTTCTTTGTTGCTTTTCTTCATTCCACCAATTCTTAAAGAAAATTTCGCACAAAGAATCAAAGTCCTATTAGTTCTATTCAACCCCTCTTCTAGAGCTAATCTTGGTCCAACACAACATGAAGAAAGAAGCATTTTCTTGTTTAATTTATAATTAATTCAAATCATTTCTTAAAACATTTTTTGCATCGCCAATTACACTAAGCCAAGTCCATCTTATCTCCTTGATTTGGGGATTTTGCGTCTGTTTTTAATTTATTTTCTTAATATTTTTGTACAAATTATTGGTGCAAGGAATATACGTCAGTTTAATATTAAACAAATAAAAAAGTGTGTTCGTAAAAAAATTAAAATATTATATAATTAATAAAAATGAAAGAATATTTTAAAAATCAAATTGCAAGTTTCCCTAATTTGCAATGTAATAAATCTCATATGCTCCTTTCTTGCACATGATGACAATGAAGATGTCACTCAATTGGGTGAGTTGGATTAAATATGTGTCAAAAAGAGGTCTCAAATCATCATCGCATTTTACCTATAGAAAAGTACATGAAGGAAATCATGGGTTGGATCTTAATGAAGACGTGAAGACAACTAGCAAGAAAAGGTGAAGTACTATAATTTAACCCTTTTTTTTGTTCTCTTAGGACAATGTTATTGACAGATAGACTAATTTAAACATGACCATGTTTGATGAAGTTTTTTTTGTCTTTGGCTGGTGAACTGCCTAGAAAGTTACTAGAGCAGAAAGCATGTTACGAATATTAATGTAATATTATAAAAATTGAATTGAATCAGTGAATGGATGATTGTTTTGGTCCGCTTTTTTAATCATTAAGATCGGTCAGTAAGTGAATCGGCATTAAACCGGTAAAACCGGTAAATCCGATCGATTTTTAGTATTGAAAATATTTTAAAATAATTTTTCAATTCAAATAATTTTTTACACATACATATTTATCTATTTATATAGTTTTTAAATTACCGGTTCAATTGGTAAATCTACGATTCGAACAGTGAACCAATCATTCAGTCTCTTTTCTAGTTCGATCACCGATTTAATTTTGATAACATTGTTTTAACGTGACCTTGGACGACGAAATGGGAGTAAATATGAAGAGATGGAAAATATCTGTGGCAAAAAATAAGAACATGAAACAACAGTAATATTCATGTTTAATTGTTGAAGGCTCGGAGTGAGCGGAGGACCTTTCTGCCAGTAATTTGGAAGATAAAGGTTCATCTTGTTTGCTGTTGCATGTTTCTGAACACAACATGTGGAACCTAATCAACTACAAAGAAAAAGGCTAAATACTGAACACTTTTTGCCATGCGTTTACAGATAGGGATGCGATCCACCCTGGCTGAGCAAAATTTTTGAGAGTTTAAAATTGCTTCTTTAGAATTTTACGAGTTTGAGTTTGAATCGAGATTTTTATGACATAACTAATAAATGAGTTTAAAACTTGCGAGCAAATAAGTGTATTTATAAGTTTTTCGAATTTTGACTAAACAAAAATTAAAATAAATTTTGTTTGATATAAAATAAAAATCAACTCATTTATTAAATATTACAAGTACTACTATTTTTATATATTAATAAACCTATTATTTTTAATTAGTATACTATAACTAATAATAACATTTTATATTTTTTTTATGAAAGTATAATAATTTTATTTTAATATTAATTTATTTTTAATAAACTAAATGCCTATTTCAATGCAACGAAGATATAAAAGTCACATATCGATATAAAAAATATATATGTAATTGAGTTTATTCAAAAGCTTGCTCACAAATGTTAAATGAGATTGTTTGATATGTTGATATATGATTGACTTATAATTGATGTATGGATGTTGGAATGGGAAATAGGTTGACTTAATGAATTCAAGAGATTGATACTCATTGATTGTTGATATTCCTACATCCTACATAGCATATACTTTTAGACAGATTAAACAATCATAGGATTATAACATTCGTATCCTAAATCCCATAATTAGTAAATAATTAATGAAAGTAAGTTAAAATGAACATAATACACATTAAGAAATGTTAAAACCGTAAAATAGGACAACACAACAGAAAGCAGAGAAGTAGTTATTCAGAAAACTGCAGAAAAATACTAAGTTACAACATGCAGCACGAGGGGCGTGCTGACAGCACGAGGTCGTGCTCACTGGAAAATGAAGAGCACGTCCATTTTAAGGAAGAGCACGACTAAGTTTTCTGGAAGACAACATGAGGGGAATTTTGAATGGCATGATGGGCGTGTTGATGGCACGAGTCGTACTGTACATTGAGTGGGTCGTGCTGAGGTATAAATCATGCAAAAAAGCAGTAAATTGAAGCATGAGCTGGCACGTGGATATCAGCACGGGGCGTGCTGATGCTGGCACGACTGTGCCTCTGAAGAGAATATAATTTAACCCAAACAGAAATCTCATTTGGCTAAAACAGAAAAGAAATCGAGAGAGAGAAAGTGAGGGAGAAAGAGAGAGAGATCGAGAGAGAGATTGATAGAGTAAGGTGGAATCATTCGTAATTTTACGAAACAAATCTTAGGAGTACTTCAGTTAGAATTGGTTAGAATAAGATTAGAAGCATGCATATTTATATAGTGAGATTGATTGTGATTAGAATTGTGTGAATTGCTCTTTAGGACGAATAGGCTAGACCGGGACAAAGTTTAGGCTCGTATCGGTCAGAGTACTTCAGTTAAGAGGTGAGTAATCTACTCACTATTTGGTTAAAGTAAATTATGAACTGATATGAATTGATATTATTTATGGTTATTATGTAAAGTTGCGAAAGTTTATGAGTTACAATAATGATAAAATGATATGACGATAAGTGCGTACTAATATGATTGATAAGAAAATGGAATTGTATATATGATTGAAATGAAAAATGTACGCAAAAATGTGAAATAAAATGCGAATAGGTACGTGAATGTTAATTGTGTGTATATGTATATATATTACAGCTTCGGCTGACAGGACATGCAGCGCTGACATGAATACAACTTTGGCTGACAGTTTATAGCTTTGGATGACAGATATACAGCTTTGGCTGACGGTTTACAGCTTTGGCTGACGGTTTACAGCTTTGACTGACATGATTGCATGATCCGCTAATGTTCACGATATGGATATAATTGAAAGAGAAATGACCAATGAATAATAATCTTACAATTAATTGTATGAAATGATAGTTATATGGTTTACGATATATTGGTAAAATGAACTAAAGATTACTCACTGAGCTTGCAACTCACGCAACTGCGATGTTTGATTTTAGGTACAAGTATTGACAGAGATAAGTGTCTGCATTAGGGTGTTACTTGCCTTAGCGATCAGGTTGGACAGCTGCTACCCGATCCATCCTCTCTTCTACCGAGGCCATTAGGAGTTTGATCAGTCACATTTTACATGCTCATATGTTGTGTTGATATGTTATAGTATACCCTAATATATTGATATACTCTGATGTTAGTTTCTAGATGATATAGTCTGATTGATAATTGCTGTTTTTTATGAGTATATATGGCTGATATATGATGTTTGATGATGATGCTGATATATGAAATGAGTATGTGATATAGATTGATCAATGTATATGTATCAAAGGATGAAAACAGGTTGATTACTGGTTCATATTAAGTTTAGACATTCAACATAGGTCGTGCCTAGCTAACACGAGGGGCGTGTTGAATGATCTGGGAGCTTGATTGATCAACACGAGGCCGCGCCCATGGGGTATTGATCAGCACGAGCCGTGGTCATATGATTCCCAGTCAGCACGATGGTCAACACAGGCCGTGCTACTGCACTGTTAGCCCGTGCTGAGCTTCTGTTTTGCTGAAAATGAATATGTTTGAATATGTTTTATCTCGTAATTATGTATGGATGCTGTCCAATAAGAATAAAGTACAAATGAATGAAAAAGTTTGAATTTATACATGATTTATACAAGTAAATAACAATAAATATGAGTTAAAATAAAAGAAAAGTTGAGGACATTTTAGGATTAATCCTCTAAATTTTACAGATCTAATATGGGTTGTGCAATAGACCACGAGCAGGATATAGTGCGTTTCACGGGGCATGTTATGAACCACAATCTTTGTAGAATTTTCAGGACAGGTCAGGAATATACGCATGATGGTCATGTAAATGACCACGAGAGTTTTGCTAGTTCAACACAAGGATCATGCTCATGGGATGTGTTGCACTGAAAATGATCGTGTTTCATGTACAGAGGTTGATAAAAAGTTTACGGATGGTTTACAAGTAAAAGGAAAAAGAAAAAGTAATGGATGGTAATGAAAGTTTCAAATAATAATGTTTTACAATGTGTTATATACATGAATACAAAGGACAAAATGAAAAGAAAAATGTTATTTAGAATAATAGTATATGTAGATTAGGATGTTACATCCTTGACCCAATAAAGTAAACTAGAAATCAACCTTTAGTAAATACATGAAATCTACATTCATTGTTTTTTATCTTCTTAAATATATAAATTGTTTGATTTAATTTTATTTTTACATTAATTGTTCATATATGTAAATTGATTGTTCTATTTTAATTTGTACATTGTTTAAGAAATTGTAATTTGTAATCATTTTTTCAAATGTACAGGTGGATGGAGAATTTTTCTATTCTTGTTCATTACAATGTTGATTGCAATAGTATTATAAAGCCCCGAAAAATATAACCGAGAATTTCGCAGAAATTAGTCAAACAGTGTAGGGAGAACGACTTGGAAAATGGTTTGGGTAAACCGTTCCCAAAACTGTTCTCACTCCAAAAAGGAACTTTGAATTTTGCGTCGAATAGTGCCAAACGGTTTGTGTAAACCGTTCGAAAAACCGTTTTGATCGGCGGGATTTTAAAATTAGATTCGTATGTAGGACGATTTGGAGAGAGATAAGACGACATACCCACCTTAGTGTTCCTTAGCCGTCCTCTTGCTCTTTTTAACCCTCAAGAGCCTTTTTTTTACCTTTCTAAAATAAAAAAAATTGCCTCCTCACTCTTAGTTTCCTATAGATTCAATCAAGAATGATTTTGTGGGTGGATTCTTGAGTTAAGGCTACTTGGAGCAAGGTAAGCTCTTAGTTTTGTTGAGATTAATGGGTTAGTAGGGTGAGGTTAGTATGAGTTATGTGGGTTTTGTGTGAGAATGTAAGAATATGTTAGTTAGGACATGTTTTGTTGGTATTGAGAAGGGATTAGAATGTGGATCGAGGGAAATGTGGGGGCTTTTGTGGGTTAGGTATAAATTTGAGAAATTGATGGGCAATGTGTGTTAATGTTGAGTTTGTGTTTTGAAATAATGTAGGAAGCATTGTTCGGTACTCGAATCACAGTTGAGTGTGAGCCGATTTCACAGAGTTCGAGGTAGTTCATTGAATGTCACATACCTTGGTAGGTTTTGTATCTGTACGATTAAGTATATCTGATTAACCATCATGGTGTAAATGTGAAATGTGATTAGAAATTTTAGGTGTAAAGTGTGTTGATATTGTGTTGTATTTTGTGTTACGGTTTGTATGGATTGTGCTATGTTGAAATTTGATGATGTTGTGGTATGGGTTGAATGGTTGAAAATATGATAAGTGGTGGAATGTGGTCGTATGTGTTAGGTGTGAGTTTTATGGTAATTGTTGATGATATGTAAGTTAATTGGTGTTGTCGTGTGCTTGATTCTGATGGTTTGATGATGGAATTGTTTGGTGAAAGTGTACGAACGAAATGACAATTGAGTGATCATAATGTTGTCAAATATGACAAATTGATAATATGATGAGAAAATTTTCTTATGGAAAGGATTAACGGCCTTAAATGGAATGGATGACATGATCTGCGTGATTTATGATTGAGTTGAGATTTATCGAACCTGTGGTGGTATGGGAAAGTAATGCATATGGTATGTTTGGTATGGAAATGATGAATTTAGTAGGTGATGCATTCATGATATGATTGGCATTACATAAGCATGAGTGGCATGTTCATGATAGGATGAAAATGAAATGGGAGCGGGTGCTCAAAGGGAGAGATCCCTAACTTTATATATCTTGGAGCTTGTGCTCTTTAGGGGAGACCCTAAGAAATCCGACAAAAGAAAATGGAGCGGGTGCTCACCGTCTGTAACTAAGGAGCGGGTGATCACGAAGGAGAGATCCTTCAAATAAAAGATAATGAATGAACCCTTGGGGCATTTATGCGTGTATTGCATTCTGCATAAGCATTTAACATTCATCAGCATTCGTATGAGATAGTATGTGTTGTGGTGTTGAAGATGATTTATGTTGATATAGTTGCAATGTCTTAGTCACTTGTGGAAATGGTTGATGAATTGTTTGGATTAATTGTGTCATGTATGAATTGGTTGTGAAATGTGACTTAAAATGAAGGTGAACTGATATGTCGATTATTAGGAATGAAGTGTGTATAATATGATTTGTTTATGTGAAATGTATATGTTGTATGCTGTGGCTTTTCTGCAATCGACAGGTAAGAATGGGCTTGGAAACGAGTTAAGTAAATTGTTTCCCAAGCCATTTGACTTACAGAGGATTCTGTGAAGGAGAGAACGGTCTCAGAAAAGGTCTATGTAAACCGTTTTGAAAATCATTCCACTTTCAGAGAATTTATGAAGGATGAAACGGACTAGGGAACATTTATGCAAACCGTTTCCCAAACCGTTTCACTTCCAAAAAATTTTGTGAAGAGCAAAACGGGTTAGAGAACGGTTTAGGTAAACTGTTTTCTAAACTGTTTTAGTTACAGAGAATTTTATGAAGGACTGAACGGGTTAGAGAACGGGTTCCATAAACTATTTCCCAAACTGTTTCTGGCCAATAAACAGTGTAAAACAGAAGGTTCTTAGGAAATAAGAGGGATTGATAATCAAACTAATATATGATAGTTAGACACACTGATGGCTTAGTGTAACATTCTGGATATTTTTCGTCGTAAAATGACGATAAAAATGTGTTTATATGTTAATATATAAAGGTATACGAAAGGTTGATCGAAGATTGACGCAAAACGATCAACGAAAATTGGAAAATCAAAAGTTAGAAAAGTTCACGGATTTGGGAGAAAGAACGCGGAGTCACACCGAGACCGCGTTCTCCACACTTCAATCCGCGTTTTTACCTGTCAGGTTGAAAAAAAAATATATGTTTCGACCGATCAACCGACAAAAGTTCATTTTACCTTTTCAAATCAGATTTGTTGCAGAGCAAAACTCCAGAACAACAAAGAAGAAGAGGAATTGAGCTAGAAGGTGATTTTGAGTTGATTTTCTTGCAAGAATCAAAGCTTAAGGTAAGTTGGAAGTTGATTATGATGGTTTACTTTAGATTGATATTAAGTTGATGGATGGATTATTGCTGAGTATATGATTGATTTTAGATGGATTTTGAGCTGAAAATGAGCTGATTATATGATGTTGAGATGTTGGGAATGAGATTAGCATTATGTTAAAATGATTTTGTATGGTAAAGTTGGTAGAAAAGAGCATAAACTTAAGGTTTATATTAAGCTGATATTTTGTTGACATTGAGCTGAAATATGTCTATATTGAGTTGAAATGTTGCTAGAAATGGTTATGAATAAGTGTTGAGAATTGAAGGAAGTCTTGTGAATTGTTTAGAAATGAATTGAAGAAGATTGGATGTTAAGAAGAATAAAT
>CANYCX010875725.1:0-18686 GCA_948193385.1 Breynia disticha f. nivosa | reverse complement strand
TATATATATATATATATATAAACCTTGTTCTTTGTGAAATCCTATTGTTGGGCAGGTTCAGGATCGATCAAGAATTAAGTTACGATAATAATTTTTTGAATGATTTGTGACACCCGTTTTTCAACCTTGACTATAGTTTTTGGACTTGAAATTCTTTCGTTTAAGCTCTGATTTGAGCATATAATGGCTCGTTTGAAAGCTTATTATGTGTACTAACCGTTGGTAACTATTTTTGGTGTCTATACAAGTGTTAGGTGGCTGAAATCGAGGTTAGAACATCAGGGGTAAATAATGACGAGATTGGGTTTCTTAACCCTAAGTCTGATTTTGTGTTCTGTTGTTTAGGTAAGAATCTTTGTGCCCTGTTGAGGTTAATTGAACTGTCAATTTGAATTATTGTTAATTGATGAGAGGGAGGTATTAAATATTGTGAAATTGGTGAAGGGTTTTAGTAGGAAAAGTGAGGTAGTATTTAATGGAAGTATGAAGGGTTAGATTTGTATAACCAATTTAAGTGAAGTGGTTAGAAACATTAAATATGGCGGGTGTAGTAAGGAGGGACGAAAATTAACTAACGTGGTTAGGAATTATTAATGATAGGAAGGGAAACATAGGAGAGTATAATCACCTAAACATATAACAAAGAGATCATCGTTAAATTATTGTTTTGCATAACATTGTGTTTAAGTAATTCATATAAATTATGAATTGTTTAATAGGAGGTCAAAATCCCGAAGAGAGGAGTTCCAAACAGGAGCCTTATGTGTGTTTTGTAAGGTAAGCAACGCGAGTGCAACTTCTTTTGCTTGTATGTTTCTTGCATGTGAAGCGTGTGAATTGATTGAGTAAGTGTTATGCAATATGATACTTGTATGAGTGGTTGCTGGATAAGGAATTATATGTTTGATGTGTATTTGAGTTGTTAGTATGAAGTGGAAGTTTATGTGATATGAAAAGTGGATTGTTGTGATGTAATTATGTTGTTTGGAAACCCTATTGAATGTTAAGTCCGAATGGGACATGTGTTGTTGTTTGATATGAATCTGTGTAGCTATGCTGTGGTATGTGGGATTGTTGTAGTTGCGAACCATACTTAATGATGTAGAGAAATGGTTTAGCCAAACTGTTCCCCAAACAGTTCGTTTTTTATGGTCGGACAGAACGACCAAACGATTTAGAGAACGACCTAGCCAGGTCGTTCCCCAAACGGTTTGACACTGTTCATCACTCTACAAATTTGATTGTTTGAAAGTTATTGAATTCAATTATTTTTGCGCATGTTTTGATGATTTAATTCTTTGGCATGTAGATGAAAGTTAACTAATGTGTATATATATATATATATATTATGGCTAAACATACAAATGCATGAAAGTTGAGCATTATGGGTGTGTTGCTTATAGGGTTTCATGACTCACGCTTTTTATGCTTGCCACGCTCAGCAGGAACTTAAGTAGGATAAATTTTGGACGCGAAGTGATAGTCGAATTTAGGGGTCACATTTAGTGGTATCAAACCCTTAGTTTTAAAAACCTCGGTTCCTGACATCATGGGTTTAACTTGGATTTTCCAAATCAGTTTTACATGGCATGCATGTATGCTATAATTTGTCATGTACATTATAATTTCATATAGCCTAAATGGGAGCCTTGTTTCCTTTTTTAAAATTAGAATGGAAGAAGGATAAAGTGAAAGTGCCCATCAAGCCGTCGGATCTCTCGAGTTGGTACAAAGGAATGTGAATGCCCCTATAGCAAGTGAGCAAGCACCATCGAATCCTCAAGGCCAAGGCCAAGCTCAACCGCAGGCTGTACAACAACTCTTAGATCTTATAGGAGCTACTGTAAGGGAACAGTCACCCCGAGAGGTTTTCTATCTACAAGAACTATGAGTAAATCCAGAATTTGAGAGTCAAGCCTTTTGTGGGCATAACTGATCCCTCCATTGTTGAGGACTGGATGAAGGACATAGAACGGGTGCTAAGAAGAATGCAGAGAACCTCTGTGCAAAAAGTCTTGTACGCTACATCCTTGCTGGAGGGTGAAGCGATTAACTTGTGGGAGATGGTTTTTGGAAGTTTGATAGAGCCTCTCGTGATGACGTGGGAGGAGTTTCAGAAATTCTTTGCAGAGAAGTACACTCCACCAGGGTACAAAAGGGAGAAAAAAGCCAAATTTCTGAGGTTGGAGCAGGGGGATATGTCTGTAGCAGATTATAAGGTGAAGTTCACTCGTCTTTCTAGGTTTGCACCAGAGGAAGTGGAAACCGATGAAGCCAAGAGAGACCGATTTGAAATGGGTCTGAAGAAAGAGATTAGTCTCTTATTAGCTGTCCAACCCCCAACTTATTCAGCTATGTTAATAGCTGCTTTACAAGCTGAAAAAACTCTTGGCATGTTACAACTGCGGGAGGCCAAGAAAGCCAAGCAGGAAGGAAGCTCTGGCGGAGCTAAGAGTACAAGTGCTCAAGGGTCTGGAGTGACCAAATTCAAGAGGTTTGGTAGTAGGGGAGCAGGTTCTGCTGGGAGACCATTCTTGAGATGAAATAGTCTGCTATTTTTGCCAGAGAAAAGGGCATATAGCAAAGAATTGCTTACAGAAGGAGAATGATGAAGCTAGGCCTAAACTTTCCCAGAGCAATGTGGGCGACAATCAGAGGAGTGTTTCTTGAAGTAGAGGAAGAGGATCCTACTATGGGCGAGCAGAATTGCATCCCAAAGGTTCTCGTCCTAACCAACCACCAGCCATTGCATCCCTGCAAGCCAGAGTGTATGTTATATCCTGATCTGATGCGGTGGAGGATCCTAAAGTTATCTCTGGTACGGTTTACATTTCAGGCTTTCCTATACATATGTTTTTAGATTCGGGTGCATCATGTTCCTTTATTGACTACGACTATGCCATGAAATATAATGTGGGGGTAGAGCCTTTAGACTGTGTGATAGAGATATCGATACCATTCGGAGAGATAGTACGAGTGAATAAAGTAGCGAAATCATGTCCTATAGAAATAGGTAACCGTAAATTTCATGTGGACTTGGTGGTACTTCGCTTGGATAATTTTGGATTGATTTTAGGTATGGATTGGCTCTCGAAACATAGATCTGTCCTAGATTGTTTTTTCAAAGAAGTATTAAATGAGGTTGAGGGGCGTAAAGAGGTATTGTGTGCAGGGGAGAGGAGTGTAATACCCTCTTGTCTGATATCTACTGTTCAAGCCGTTAACTTGATGAAAGAAGGGTGTGAAGCATACTCAGCTAATGTGACAAACATTATGCAACCCAGTGTTAGAGTGTCTGAGGTACTGGTAGTGTGTGAATACCTGGATGTGTTTCTGGAGGATCATCCTGGACTACCTCCTAGTTAGGAAATAGATTTTGAAATAGATATTATACTAGGTACCGCTCTGATATCAATAACACCTTATCGGATGGCCCCAGCCGAATTGAAAGAGTTGAAAAAGCAGCTAGAGGAATTGCTTAATAAATGGTTCATTAGACCGAGCATTTCTCCGTGGGGAGCTCTTGTGTTGTTTTTGAGAAAGAAGGATGGGAGTATGCGGTTATGTATTGATTACAGCCAGCTAAATCGGGTAACGAAAAGGAACAAATATTTGTTACCTATGATTGATGATCTGCTGGATCAGCTAAAAGGGGCAGTTATGTTTTTAAAAATGGACTTAATGTTGGGGTATTGGCAGTTGAGAGTAGAAGATAAATCAATACCAAAAATAGCATTCTGAACTAGGTATGGCCATTTTGAATTCATAGTAATGCCTTTTGGACTGACCAACACGCCAACAGCGTTCATGGCCTCATGAATAAAATATTTCAGCCACATTTAGATACTTTTGTTGTGGTTTTTATTGACGATATCCTCATTTACTCGAAGAGTCGAGTGGAATATGAGGAGCATCTGAGGATGACATTGCAACTGTTGAGAGAGAAACAGATGTACCCAAAATTTTCTATGTGTGAATTTTGGTTAGAGGAGGTGGCATTTTTAGGTCATGTTATATCAGGACAGGGTGTTCAGCCGGATCCATCTAAAGTTAAGGCAGTGGAAGAGTGGAAAGTGCCTATAAGTGTGACTGAAATTCGAAGTTTCCTTGGGTTAGGAGGCTACTACAAGCGATTCATTCAAGATTTTCCCATTTTAGCAAAACCATTGACCATCTTGCTAAAAAATGCTAAGTATGAATGGAGTGACAAGTGTCAAAGTAGTTTTGAAGAAATTAAGAAGAGGTTGACAGAAGCCTCTGTGTTGACTGTACCGTCAGAAGATGCAGAATATGTTGTGTACATTGATGCTTCAGGAATGGGACTGGGTAGCGTGCTGATGCAAAATGGGAAGGTTGTTCCAGGAAATTGAGGCCACACGAGCTAAATTATCTGATGCATGACTTGGAGCTTGCAACGATCATTCATTCTTTGAAAACCTGAAGGCACTATCTCTACAGAGAAACCTTCAAAATTTTCATGGACCGCAAAAGTTTGAAGTATATTACCACTCAGAAAAAATTGAATCTCAGGTAAAGAAGGTGGATGGAGTTGTTAAAAGATTATGACTGCTTCATTGAATACCACCATGGGAAGGCTAATATTGTAGCCGATGCACTTATTAGGAAATCCCAAGAAAAAGATGATGATATTGTGTACAAAGTGGAGTAATTGTTTGCAATAAGAGAGTTAAGGTTGGCGTTACAAGTCATTGAAGAAGGGTTATTAGCGAATCTGTCAGAGAGACCGATCATTCAAGACCAGATTAAGGAGCGACAAATGGAAGATAGTAAACTAGTTGATGCTCGAAAGAAGGTAGAACAAGGTAGAGAGACACCATATGTACTTGATGCTCAGGGCATTCTCTATTATGGAGAGAGATTGTGCGTACCTAACATTCCAGACGTGAAGGAGGAGATTTTACAGGGAGTTAATGCCTTGAGATACTCCGTACAACTGGGTAGTACTATGATGTATAGAGATCTGAAATCACTGTATTGTTGGCCCGGTATGAAAAGGCAAATTGCAAAGTTTGTAGCAAAGTGTCTAAGCTGCCAATAAATTAAAGTGGAACATCAGGCTCTAGCTGGAAAGCTTCATTCTTTGGTTATTCCAGAGTGGAAATGGGAGCAAGTCACGATGGATTTTGTCGTGGGTTTGCCCAGAACATTCAGAAAGAGTGATACAGTGTGGGTTATAGTGGATCAACTAGCAAAATCTGTGCATTTTCTGGTAGTCAGACATGATGACTCTCTAGATAAATTGTCAGAGAAGTATGTGGCAAAAGTGGTTAGACTGCATGGAATGCCTATCTCGATTGTTTCTGACCGAGATCCTCAGTTTATGTCAAGATTTTGGAGAAGTTTGCAAAAAGCAATAGGAACCAAGTTGAGTTTCAGTATAGCTTTTCATCACCAGACTGATGGTCAGTCTGAAAAGACGACACAAACTCTGGAAGATATGATGAGAGCCTGTATTTTACAGTTCAGAGGTAACTGGGATGACCATTTACCACTTATAGAGTTCGCTTATAATAATATTGAACATTCCAGCATAGGAATGGCACCACTCTGTATGGCAAGAAGTGTCGAAGTCCCGTATTTTGGGATGTTGTAGGTGTAAGACAGATTGAGGGACCAGAATTGGTGCGGCAGATTGTAGAAAACGTGGAAATAATTAAGACGACCATGAAGGCTGCCCAAGATCGATAGAAAAGTTACGCTCACCAACATAGGTGAGAGATCACCTATGAAGTGGAAGATAAAGTTTTTCTGAAAGTATCGCCCTGGAGGGGAGTTCTGAGATTTGAGAAAAGTGGGAAGTTAAGTCCGAGGTTTATATGCCCTTATGACATTGTGAAAAGGGTAGGACCTTTGGCTGATCAACTCAAATTACCCGACAAATTGTCCATACTACATGACGTTTTTCAAGTAAGTATGTTGAGGCGGTATCGGTCAGATCCGAGCCATGTGATTGAGAAGCCTGAAATGGAAATATCAGAAGATTTGACATATAAGGAAGAACTAGTGGAAATTCTGGATTGGGCGGTTCGCAAGTTGAGGAAAAGAAATTCCAATGGTAAAAGTAAAATGGAATTTCCATTCTTCGAAAGAGGCCACTTGGGAGGTCGAAGCGGAGATGCGCCAGTGTTATCCTCACTTATTTCCAGACTCAGGTATGATCTAATTTCGGGGACAAAATTCTTTTAAGGGGGAGATATGTAACGCCCTCCATTTTACATTTTATTCCAAATTTAAATAAAATATTTAATAAAATATGAATAAATTTTTTGCGTTTTAATTAAATTGTAGTTGAGTGGAGGAAATGAAGATTGGTGAATAATAAAAATTTTTAGGTGTTTAGTCAATCGAGAAAGAGAAAAACCGATGAGAAGGTAAACCAATAGTGCCGAGGGCAAAACCGTCCTAAAACAAACTTTATGTATACATATATATAACTCTTTGGCTCTCTCTCTAAAAACATATCTCTCTTCCTTCATACTTTGTCTCGCTAGCCGAGAAACCCTAAGAACCTTGTTCTTCGTGAAATCCTAGTGTCGGGTAGGTTCAGGATCGATCAAGGATTAAGTTAAGGTAAGAATTCCTTGAATGATTTGTGAAATCCCGTTTTTCAACCTTCACTATAGTTTTCGAACTTGAATTTCTTTCGTTTAAGCTCCGATTTGAGCATATAATCGCTCGTTAGAAAGCTTAGTATGTGTACTAACCGTCGGTAACTACTTTCGGTGTTTATACATGTGTTAGGTGGCCAAAATCGAGGTTAGAACATCAGGAGTGAATAGTGACGAGATTGGGTTTCTTAACCCTAAGTTCGATTTTATGTTCTATTGTTTAGGAAATAATATTTGGGCCCTATTGAGGTTAATTGAACTGTCAATTTGAATTATTGTTAATTAATGAGAGAGAGGTATTAAAGATTGTGAAATTGGTGAAGGGTTTTAACAGGAAAAGTGATGGAGGTTGTATTTAATAAAAGTATGAAGGGTTAGATTTGTATAACCAATTTAAGTGAAGTGGTTAGAAACATTAAATATGGTTGGTGTAGAAAGGAGGGACGAAAATTAAGTAAGGTGGTTAGGAATTCTTATTGATAGGAAAGGAAACATAGGAGAATATAATCACCTAAACATGTAACAAAGAGATCATCGTTAAATTATCATTTTGTATAGCATTAAGTTTAAGTAATTAATATAAATTATGAAAATTTCAATAGGAGGTTAAAATCCCGGAGAGGGGAGTTCCAGACCGGAGCCTTAGGTGTGTTTTGTAAGGTAAGCAATGCAAGCACAACTTCTTTTTCTTGTATGTTTCTTGCATGTAAAGTGTGTGAATTGATTGAGTAAGTGTTTTGCAATATGATGGTTGTATGAATGGTTGCTGGATAAGGAATTATGTGTTTAATGTGTACTTGTGTTGTTAGTATGAAATCGAAGTTGATGTGATATGAAAAGTGGATTGTTGTGATGTAATTATGTTGTTTTGAAACCCTATTCAATGTTAAGTCCGACATGGACATGTGTTGTTGTTTGATATGAATCTTTGTAGCTATGTTGTGGTATGTGGGATTGTTGTAGTTGCGAACCATACTTGATGATGCAGCATAACATAAATATGCATGATTGTGATATTTGATAATTCTTACATCATGCATGCATTTAGGGCTCATTGGGAGCCTATAATTAAAGTGAAAAGGCTCTTGGGATCGGAAATTTAAAAATGAGGGAGTGGTTATCGGCTCTTGGGAACGTAATTACAGTATTATATAAACATATGTTACTACAGCACAATGGAAACTCGTTTCTCATTTTAGTGTTCGAGTGTTCCGACAAAATAAGGTCATTAATCAGGCCTATATGGGCATAAAAATCATTGGACCATAGTAATTGTAACCTATACTCTCGGCCGACGAGGCCCATTTGCAAACATCATATAAAATGCCCAAGAAAGGGCGTAAATGAGAAAAATGAATTGGTTGTGAGTGATCATACTAGTTGATGCATTATAGATCATGCATTCTCAATTCATCACGATTACGTATTTGCGGATTGCTAAGCATGTATGACTTATTGATTTGGTTTGATGTTGACTTATATGAGATTGAATTACAGGTTATTTTGGTTGTGGTATATGTGACATGTTGTATGGCTCTTGAATGGTTGAGGATCAACTCATTGTTGTAAGTTCAGTGCTTGATGTTTTGGTAGGGTTACGATAAGTGTTCATTTGGTATAAAGTTGTTTATGGTGACAAATTTGGTTTGAAGTGGTATGGATTGATACATGAAATGTTGTTATGAACTTTGATGCTTAATGGTTGAATGATCAAGTGCAAAGGTACTGAAATTTTGGATGCAGGGGACCCAAACGGCTTGGTCAAACCATTTCCCAAACCGTTTAACATTTATTTTTATTCCCGGGGACCCAAACAGTTTTAGAAACGGTTTTGCCAAACCGTTCCCTAAACCGTTTCAATTTTTGCACAATCCAGAACAACCAAATGGTTTGAGGAACAGTCTAGCCAAACCGTTCCCCAAACCGTTCATTTTTTATGGTCGGACAGAATGACCAAACAGTTTGGAGAACGTCCTAGCCAGGCTGTTCCCCAAACCGTTCGACACTGTTCATCACACTACAAATTTGATTGTTTGAAAGTTATTGAATTCAATTATTTCTGTGCATGTTTTGATGATTTAATTCTTTGGTATGGAGATGAAAGTTATGGAATGCATATATATATATATATATATACATTGTGGCTAAACATACAAATGCATGAAAGTTGACCATTCTGGTTGTGTTGCTTACGGGGTTTCATGACTCACGCTTTTTATTCCTGCCACGCTCGGCAGGAACTCAAGGAAGATAAATTTTGGACTCGAAGGGGGTACATTGCTGCTCAAGTTTAGGACTTGATGTGAGAGAATCTGAGGTGGGCGGTGCACTGTGTAGGAATATTTTATCCTGTACATGACAAAACATACATAGTGTACTACTTGTATTTTGTTAGGTCATGATTGAAATAGGATCATTCTGGTTCTTTTTCTTTCCTAACCTGAACTGTTTTGTAAACCTCATATTGTAATGGGCCTAGGCCTTCGCAAACTTTTGTAAATGTGTTTGCTGAAATGAGATGTGCTTATTTAGTAAAGATGAGCTTATTCTTATTTCCTTTATAATCATTTCAAATTACTTTATAATAAAAACTTGATTTCCAAGTTCGAGTGTCACTTAACGGAAGGGGAGTGAATACGTAAGTGATGGTCGAATTTTGGGGTCACAGTGTTAGTGGCAACATTATTGGTTCGACCAATGTTATTTAGATAAATATATGCAGCACAGAAACGAGATAAAGAATGTGTAGGGATGAATGAAAAGATTGATTAGGGCATTGAGACCCCATTTCAATTAGTTGATGAGTTGTTGATGATTATATCTAGAGTATGTGTACTTATTGTTGAGGGAATCAGATTAGAGATACTGGATGAAGCACATAATGCTCCATATGATATGCATCCAAGAATGACAAAAATGTACAATACTCTAAGACAACACGATTGATGGCCCAATATGAAACAGGATGTTGCTAAATTTGTATCCAGATGTTTAGTGTGTCAACAGGTAAAGGTTGAACATCAGGCACCAACCGGAAAACTTCAGCCATTACCGATACCAGTCTGGAAGTGGGAACGAATAACTATGGATTTTGTGATAGGATTACCACGGACATAATTAGGTAAAGACACAGTTTGGGTGATTGTGGATAGATTGACCAAAAAAACGCATTTTTACCGATTAAAATTGGAATCTCTCTTGAACAATTGGCAAAGTTGTATATACGAGAGATAGTTTGATTACATTGTATTCCCATTTCCATGATATCAAATAGAGATCCAAGGTTCACTTTTAGATTTTAGCAGACATTACAGAGTACATTGGGTACAAAACTGAATTTCAGTACTGTTTTCCATCCACAAACTGATGGGCAGACGGAGAGGACTATACAAACGTTATAGGAGATGTTGAGATCTTGTGTTATGGAGTTTTACGGTTCTTGGGATTGGTACATACAATTGATGGAATTGGCTTACAATAATTAATATCATAGTACGATTGGTATGACACTGTATGAAGCTCTATATGAACAAAAGTGTAGAAATCCAATCTATTGGGACAGGGATGGGCAAAAATATTTGAAGGACCCAAACTTGCATAAGAAATTGTTGAAAAGGTTTAGCTAATCGAAATAAAACTAAAAGCTACAAAAGATAGGCAGAAGAGCTACTATGATCAGCATAAAAGAGAAATGGAATATGATGTTAGAGAAAAGGTATTTTTAAAGGTTTTGCCCTGGAAAGGAGTAATGAGATTTGGAAATAAAGGAAAATTCAGTCCCATATACATTTGAACATATGAGATTATAAAGAGGATTGGCCCTTTGGCTTACAGACTTTCCCTACTTATAGGTTAACACAGATTCACGATGTTTTTCATATGAGTGTGCTCAAGAGATATAGATCAAATCCTACCCATGTTATACCAGAGTCAGAAGTGCAAATTTCAGAAAGCCTAATCTATAAAGAGGAGCCTATATAGATTATGGATCATAGAATGAGATAGCTAAGAAGTAAACAGATTCCAATAGTTAAAGTTCTCTGAAAACATCATAATATAGGAGAGGCAACATGGGAAACAAAGGAAAAAATGAGAAAAGAATATCCACATTAATTTACAGGTATACTTTATTTGTTAGAAGTATTTGCATTTGCATATAGAAACATATAAGAAATATATTGATAAAAGAAACATAGAATTGAATTTCGACAATGAAATTCTTTAAAGGAGGAAGATTTATAACATCCTCGTCCTGAAAAAACATGATTAATGTAATAAATAAAATGTTTAGTAAAAATAAGAATTTAGATGATAAAATGACAAAAAAAACTATTAGAAATAAGTTTTAAGGAAGGTTGAAAGAAGGTTAATGGAAGGTTGATGTTAAGTGAAAGAAAAATCAAAGGAACCTTAAAAATAGAAAATTACACGTGGTAGAGGGTGAGAAAATGCGTGGTGTGTAGGACCACGCATAATCCACACCCCACCATGCGTAAATTGCTGGTTTGGTGAAAAAATATACAAGTTCTATCAATTTAGAAAGTGTCAAAACCTTAACTCATCATTTAAAGCCTCAAAGGAAAAGGAAGGAAACAGAGATGAGGAAAGAGAGGGAATTAGTGAGAGAAAGCTAGAGATTTAAGAAAGGAAATTGATTTGAACTAATCAATCAAAAGTAATCTCGAGCTGGGAATCTATTGGTATATACGAATCAGGTAAAACTTGAAGTATTCATATATTTTACTGATAACTTGGTTAACTTAATGACTATTCACTGGGCCAGCAACTCACGCAACTTTGAATTTTGGTTTTACGAACTAGTAGAGAGCACAGATAGACATTTATACTTTACATGTGGATCGACTGCTACTCTGGGACCATTTTCTCCCTCCTCCTCAGAGTTAGACCTAGGATGTTTTTTATTACTGTAGCATGTTTTGCTTGGACATTTGATATGTTTTATGATAGATTGATATAGATACTTGTTTATTGTGTTTGATGTTATATATATATATATATATATATATATATATATATATATGAGGTTGTTGTTGTTTGAAATTGAGTTCATTGCTGAGATGTATGTTGATTAACATGTTGATATTGCTTGAGAGCTATTGTTGTGTTCAATTGCTTTACAAGAATTGACTTTGTATGATGGGTTTATCCAGGTTATAACCATTATATAGCAATTCTACGTAAACTATGAACTTGCATAATAAAGAGTGAAGGGCATATTAGCTTAATACAAAGCCTAATCCATGGGCATGTTAGCTATTATGATATATATTCTAAGTATATAATGGATGAACTATAAGCTGAAGATACAATATAGTTGTATGTATGATTAATAAGACTAGAAGAAGATTAACAAAGATTAGCGTTAATGAATTATATATTTATTATAAGAAAACTTTTAAAAGTATACGTACATTTATAGTAATGTGATTAATTAGTAAAGTTATTAAAATGGTAAAGAGGATAAGACATTTTAACCATGATGCTAAAAAATGAATCAAAACGTGCTCTCAATAATGGGCACGGGGTGTGTCGAGGTGTTGACTATTCCAAAACATTGAAAAACTGAGTGCCACGTGGAAATTGAAATTGGCACAATGTGTGGTAAGCATGGAACAGTCGTGCTGAGCCAATTTAGTATATTTACCCTTCATTCCGACTCAAAACATTCACAGAAACAAGGAAAAACATAAAAAGACTCGAGGGAGCGTCAGATAAGGAGACGAAAAGGGAAAAGGATTCAGAAAACAGGAATATATAGAATTGATCAATGAATCGAGATAGGAATTATCTGGTATAGTTAGAACATAAGAATTCAGAGATAATAACAAGTATTTATCAAGTTTTTATATATACAAATTTGAGAAAAGTTAGTTAAAGTCAGACTTGTGATCGATTAATGCTATAGGGGGTTAATAGGATTGAATATGTGGAACTCAATTTTAAAACCCTTTCCCTGATAAAACAATATAATAAGAGAATTGATAATAAAATTGAATTTTAAAATGGAGGAGAGAGAAACTAAAATTTTCATGTTATGAAAACACTCAGCCCAAAATATAAGTATCCTAAAGTTTTTATAGTGGAAATAAGTTTTAAAACATTTCAATATCACTCCAGCGTAAGATCACTACAACTCTGATTTTGTGGCAGCTATCCACGTCCTGCGCGTCATATAGACAATTCAAACAATGGGTGAGTATTTCTCAATACCCAGTAAGCATCTTACACAATAATGAAGTCATATTTAATCATTTTAAATGAGTGCAGGAAAAATAAATATCTCAATACAAGATTTGATCTTCCTCTATCACAATCATGATATACCATCATATATGTTTAACCATTCACACTTATTTCTCATTAGTAATGTTTCAAAGTAATACACTTTTGCACATTTATTTACAACATCCATTGTATATATAGAATATAAATTTCAACCTACCCTTCATATAAAGAATCATATTAATGATATCATACCATATCTCACATTTACATATAGCACATTCTCAAACAGTGAATTATTTGCAATTCCATATCACAGTATCACATAACTCCTATTCAATCACTCTAGCATTCACATCTTAGAAAGCAATAATAACACAAGCTAAGTATGAATGCAAATCAGATATGTGCATATGAGTGACAATGCAATCACATGCGATATGTCCCGGGGTATTACTCTATTTTCTTTTTCTTTTCTTTTCTTTTCTTTTCATTTTTCCCTCAGTCCCAAACCAGCATCGAGCCCAACTCAGAATATCATCGGTCCCAGACCGACATGGAGATCTCACTCAGAATAATCATCAAGCCCAGCCAAGGATATCAATCGCAGTGTCACACAATGAATGCAACACAATGAATGTACGATAAATTCATATGTCTTAAACTCAATCAAGTATGCTAAATAAGAAATACACCCTTATATACATATCACAAAGCAATACATGCCTCAATATCAATATATTATCAATCATATGTCAATTATAATCAAAAGAGCATACTTATACACATTCAAAATAAGAATGTCATCAATCCATAATCAACTCATCATTTCAATAACAATACCAATCTCAATAAGCAATCCAATACTTTTCATAATCATTAAGCAAGCATATGTTTTTCAGAAATTAATCAATAATCAAGCATATGTTCACTAAAACATTTAAATGTTAATCATATGTCAACTAAGACATATAGCCAAAAACATATCATTTTCAATACGATTCTTCTATATCTCGCAATCTCAATCATAACATTATAGACCAACTATGTTTACTACTATATAAGTCTAAAGAAAAACTACCCTCTTACATAGGAATTATTTTACGAACCAATATAGTAAGTGCAAGAACACTTACCTCAAATAAAAGCAAAATTGGCAATCTGTACCCCGAATCAAAATCCACTCAACCGTCGTACAGATCCTCCTATACGTAATTAATAATATACAATCCATTAACAATCATTCATGCATTGATTCTTTTCATAGAATCATCAAAGTATCTTTTTTAATCCTTAAATTATCCATATGTCAACATTTCCAACATTTCCTTTTATAAACCTAATCTTCCTCCAATCCATTCTTATTAGGATTTCCATATTCTAATTCATTCACAAAGAATCATTCAACTTTCTAACACTTAATCATAAGAATTTCCAAAAACAATTTCAATTCAAACATCATAAATCATCAAATTCAGTATACTCTTCATAACCTCTTTGTAAACCTAACATCAACCTTACCTTATTAACTTGATTCTTGTAAGAATTGAAGTTTTTTCTGGTTAAATCACTTCCTCTCCCTCAAGATCAGATCGTTTGATGTTTCTTAGCCTCCCCCGATGTTTTCTCTGCAGGTTTTAATTAAAAGTTCTTGAACGTCAGTTGAATCGAGCGAACTTTATATTTAGCTCCTAAGCAGCCTACACAGTCTGTAGCATAGCCTACTATGCCTATACCTCCATACAATCATACATATGCTCCATTATGGGAAATGATGTAAAATACAATAAGGGGTATAGTAGAGGTTCAAGGATTTAGATAAACTTAAACACTGATAAGAATTTTGCTTAGGTAAGAATGTAGGGAGCGAAGACTTTTGAGGGTACCACTGATCCATTAGAGGCATACGTCTGGCTGATGCATACAAAGCATATTCTTATGCATACGAGGTGTACCCCAGATCAAAAATTGAGGTATACTACATCTCTATTAGAGAAAGCAGCTTGGAATTGGTGGGAATTAGTTATAAACAGCCAAAATGATCCTTTGACATTGACTTGGGATGATTTATTGAGGAAGTTTACTAATAAGTATACCCCTACTATATATCAGATGAGGAAATGAATGAGTTTTTAGAGTTGAAATAATGAGAGAGGACTGTTGTTGAGTACAAGGCAGACTTTACCAGACTGTCTCGATATGCTCCAGAGGATGTTCATATTGATCAGAAGAGGAGAGATAAATTTGAGAGAGGTCTGAGGTGTACCATTTGCAATAGGATTGCGATGAAACCTCCACCATATGAGATCCTAATTGAGGCAACCATCAGGACAGAGGTGTTAGTGGTAGAGGGCGAGAAGAAGGAAAACAAAAAATAAGGGAAGTGACAGAAGATTTCTGGATCTAGTTTAATCGGGGGACACAAGAGGTCAGAGTCTAGAGGTTAAAGATTTGAGACCAGAGGTTCCAGTGGTGCAGGTAGGGTACGAGACAGTCAAGAGGCAAAGCAGGAGGTGGGATGAGTTATTCCATTAGGACTCCTACTTATCCTAACAAAGGTACAGGTACCTATACTGGTAGGGACACGAGACTAGTATGTTATAATTATCAGCAGCTGATTCAGCACGGTCAGTGCTAAAGGTCCGTGTTTTTAATATGACTAGAGATGAGGCTTAGAGGATACAGACGTGACCATTAGTACTATTTATATCTTTACATGTACTACTTCAGTATTGATTGATCTAGGTTCTACGTGCTCTTTTGTGAGTGTGTCAGTGATAGATCATATTGGAGGCAGTATAGAGCTTCTTGTAACACCCCAAAAATCTTATGAGAATATTACGAGAGTTCGGCGAAAAATTATGACTGGTAGGCTAGGAACAGCTAGGGAACAGCCAGACAGGCTGTTCCCATGGCCGTTTGGTGTCCTAGGCCAGGTGAAACGGCCTTTAGGAATGGCCCCTTGGTCGTTTCCCATGGTCGTTTGGCCTTTCTGACAGACTAAATTTAAACGCGAGTTTATGTAGGGGAGAGAGAGAAAAACTATTGTGTTCTAACCAAAACTTTCCCAAACCATCCTAACCACTCCTTAGACCTTCAAACCTTAATATTATGGCTTTCCCATCCAAGAACCTACTAAGAAACACTCACATTCCAACATTTATCACCCTCTCAACTAATCCTTCTTCACATTAGAGTTGAAGGAAAGAGTAAGGTATGTTAATTCTTCTTGCAAGCTAAAAAATGGGTAAAACTACATATAATTAATCGGGTTTTGTTAGGTTTTCACTATAGAAGATGATTCTACAAGTCTCCAACCTTGAAACATAGAATTTGGGTTTGTGAGAAAAATTCGTGTTTTGTGGAAATAAGAGCGAGGGTAGGAATATGAGTTTGAATCCGTGTATAACGAGTAGAATTGGATTGTGTTGTATGTAAGAATTGATATTCAAAAGTCGAGTCGGAGGTCACGCGACGAATTTGTGCTTGGAAATCGAGGTAAGTGTTCTTGACACTTGCTAAAAGGTTGTTAATATGATTTATGTGCTCGGTTGGTTGTTAAGACGTAAGATTTATCATTGCGATGGTATGAATGTAATGTTGTAGGTTATGGATTATGGCTTGATATATATATCTATATATGTTGTTTTGAATTATGTATGAGTTTTGTTAGGTTTTGAGAATGTGATAAATGAACTTCTGCATGTGTGGTTTGGTTGCGATGATAAGTTTGGTCTTAAGGCATTATTGTGAATTATTATAATGTGAACTATGTTTCTTGATGTATGTAATAATGTGAATGGTGGAAAGTTATGATAAAACGGATATGAAAGATTGTAAGTATGTTTTGCTTAGGTAATTATGTTGACGAATGATGTGTATGCTCATATGGAGCGAATTGTTGCCTTGTGAATTGTATAAGGTTTGGCTAAAATGAGTATGTTGACATGGAATTGGTTATGGAATTGTTAGGAAATGAAAAAGGTTTGGTGTTGGAAATGTTTGTGCTGAAGTTGCTGAGAACGGCCAAGCTGGCCATTTCCCATGGATGTTCCTTATATAAAAATGCCAGGCAAGGCAGAACGACCGAGGTGAACGGGCAAGTTGGCCGTTCCACTTGGCCGTTTCCATTGTCCTGAATGTTTAAATATGACAGAATAAAGATTGTTTGAAGTAATACGGGTCCTTTATCATTTAAAATGATTAAAGGATTTTATGGGATAATGTTAAAGGTTATCTAAATGTTCCGATAAGAATGGTATGGAAATGTGTTGTGATGAATGGAATTAAATGATACTTGTGAGTATATGTCCTTTTGTGGGAAGAATGAATATGCATGTGTACATTATGAGTGCTTTGAATTGTTATAGTGATGATTAGCTGTAACGCCCTAGAAATTTTTCCATTTTAAATCGAAATAATGATTATGAAATGAGGATGTTAATTCATGTTAATGGACGCTATAAAATGTTCAAATCTAGGTGGAATGATGTTTAATGTGTTGTGTCATGATGTATATAAGGGATATAAAAGTAAGGAAATCAAAGGGAGTCAAAAAACGGGAAGTTTGCCAACCCTGTAGTTGGGAATGACCACAGGAACTGTCTGGGAGGTCATTCCCCTAGCTATTCTCCACAAAAAGACTTATTCATACAGGAAACGGCCACCACAAACGGCCACAGGATGTTTCCACTGGCTGTTTTGAACGTCGGGGTCTTAAAAACAGACGCGTTTTGACGATAGGAGAGAGATAAAACACTTCCCCTTTCACATACCTGACCCCTCTTGTTTCCCAAACCCTAATCACTCGTTCCTAGCCTTCTTAGACCACAAAATTTCCCTTCCAACACATAATAGTCCAAATTTTTCAAAGGAAAACCTAACCTAGACGAGTCATACAGTTTGGCTTTGATTCATAGTGAGGTAAGCCCTGAATCTTTGTGAACCTTGTACTAAAATGAAGTGGTTTTGCAAGGGTTTTGTGAGGGTTTTATGATTATCCATAATGCCAAACATATGTTGGTTGTTATTGTCTTTTTGTGAGGATTGGTGAATGTAGGTAGGGATTCTTGGGAATTCTAAATTAGGACATAGAATTGAGTTTGTTAATGTGTAGGTAGTAGTACTCGGTGCTCAGGCCGAGGTTGAGTCGGGGACTAATTGCATAGATTACGAGGTAAGTGCACTCGACACTTACAAATAGTAATGTTAGCCTTGTTTGGTTAGGAACATGATTAGAATGTCTTGTTGTTCATAGGATATTGAATATGTATTGTGAAAGGAAGGTATTCTAAAATTTTTTAGATTTTTCTTATGTTGGTTTGATGTATTGTGGAATGTTAGGAATGGCTAATTTAAGATAAATGTGTTCATTAATCATACGACATGTAAAAGTGTCCTGATGGATTGAATGTTTTGCGTGGATATATGCTTGTGGATCGTGGGATGAATTATGTACGTGATAATGTTAAATGTAATAATGTGAACTATTTATGCTTAAGTCGTATGTGGTCATATGAAATGCGAACAAGATGAAATTTTGAGATGAATTAAATAAGCTTAGATTGTATGTGATGATGGGGCTTGGATTAGAAAATGGTTCCTGCAAATGCTAAAACTCATATGAGTGAATATAGGTATGCATTGCTTGTTTTACGTACTGACAATCACTGCATCAATCAAAACACTATTCATAATAGTCATAGCATAAGAATATGCTTGCCTATTATGGTTTCACTTTCAACTGACATCAATTCACAGACGTATAGCATCTTTGAGTTTCACTCTAACTCAGCAAAAATCAAAGTCTTTCAT
>CANYCX010875567.1:0-17396 GCA_948193385.1 Breynia disticha f. nivosa | reverse complement strand
AGAGGTCGAGCTCCAGTTGTCATTTTTGTTATTTTGGATTTGTACATATTGTACATTTGTATATACATGCAGGTTTTTAGTTTGAATGTTTTCAAACTTATTTGCTTCCGCTACTGCTTTGTTTTACGAATGAAAACAGATTTGGGCCGGTGTTTTGATTTATACAGCGTGTATATATATCTTTTATTTTCTCTCTCCTCTGTTTTAGACTTGATTTTATATCATTTCTATAAATTATATGATTTATCAGGGAAATTGGTTTATAAAAATGAGTTCCACATTTTATTTATTTAATTAATGTATTTTGATTGGTGTTAACTTTTATTAAATTAATTAATGTTCTTATTTCCCTTAGACATAGTTATCAATTTGCCAAAAATAATAACTAAAAGTACTATTTTATAGTTATTATTGTCCAAAAATAATAAAGATTGAATGCCACTTCACAAGAAAAATTTGGAAAAACAGAAAAATTCAAGGAGCCGAGAGTTATTTCTCCTAATTACACTGTGATGTTTAAGTCAGTAAGCTAAAAATAATAATTTTTGTAGAGTAGCAATATGCTTTATAGAATATATCTTGAATGAGAAGTGGAAAAATATATCGACAGTCCATTAAGAAATAACTCGGATAAATTGTTAATATAATATCCCCTTATCTCAACAGATTTTCAATCTTCCTTTAAAATTTTAACTTTAAACTTTTGAACAATAACATATGGGTTATATTATCTTTAGTCTTAATGGACTGTTGATTCTTTGGCTTCTTTGTTGTGTTTGAGTAATTATTGTAGTCTCTTAGGGAGTGAGATATAACAATGATTAGGCTAAAAATCTATATCTATATAAATATATTAAAGGTTTCGTTTGTAAATTTTAGGAAAGGAGATGGGCTGGCCCACGGACCAAGGGCAGAGAGTCTTTGTTGGAGCCTGGCGAACCAGCAAGTTTAGGCCTGTATGCCTTCCCTAGCGCTGCTACGGAGCCAGAGATCAAACCCTGCACTCTCAGTGTGCTAGTTGACCCTCTTTACTGCTGAACCCACAGACGAATAGTATATAAATATATTAAAGGTGAAACACCACATTGAACCACAAAATACCATTGTATTTTTCTAATTTTCTATAATTTTGAATTATTTTAATTGGACCAAACTACTTAAAATTCAATTATCAATGATTGTAGTTAAAGCATTCCCAACAGGCTCTTTAAATGTACTCCTATTATTAATCAAACTAACAAACAAAAAGTCTCTCCAACAAACTTCTTATTTTATTCTCCTTACCATATTTTTTTAGGAGTTCTTTAATTTACTTGTTATATTTATTGAGTTAAAATGTGACTCCTCAATTTTGTTTAATTGAAGGAGTCTGATACAGCGTAAATTATTAAGAATGTAAATTAAATTAAGGAGTGCCTAAAATATTGATAAACTAGGGAGAATATAGAGGAGACTGCTGCGAATGCTCTTATTGATACATATTAAAATCCAATAACCAATAGTTTCAGTTTCTGCATTCAGCTAAACAGTCGTGGTAACTAAACGGTCGAGGCATGTGGTTAGCTTTCTCCCAGACGTTATTCTTTATGCTCTTCTTCATTCACATCCACTGATCTATCTACTAACCACAACTGATGGTCTTTCTTCTCTCATAATGGACACCTCCAATTTTTGAAATCACTGAAACATAAAGTGTAACTCATTCATTCACCCTAAATTTAACACCCACTTCATACCTCAAAATCCATCCATCAAAATGTCAACTCTCGCACGCACGCTATCCCTTCCCATAGTTTGTATACAGGAGAGAGATAAGATACAATGGATGTAGGTAGGTTTTCTTATGTTTAGTGGATAATTACAAGATATGAGGCATCATGGTGGTTGTTTGTAGATAATATGTGGAGCTCAAATTTTTAAATCAATAACTCAATTTTTTTCAAATATCGTATAGTAATAAAGAGGACAGAGAATATAAATACTTTTATTTATAAAACAACCATCTGAGCCTAAAACAGTTCATACACATGTGGGAAAGCTGCAAAAAGTTTGGAAATAAAATCAAACTATATGTACAATATATGTACAATGTATGTACAAAATTATCATTTGAAAAACTGAAAACTCGGAGCCAGAGTTCTTGTTAGTATCGTAATCTACCTCTGATCACGACTCCCATCCAAATGCAGGTACCTACGATCTGCACAAAATTTCAACATTCAAGAAGGTGAGTATTCAAATATTATCAGTAAGTGAAAATCAGAATATTGAATAAATGAAGTGCAGAGGAACAACACGAGGTCGTGCTGGATGAACACAGGGCGTGCTCAATTAACTTCCCAGTTGGCACTTCGTGCCAATCTTAACACGAGCCATGCTCGATCAACACATTTCCAGATAACACGATCGTGCCACCCTTGAGCACGAGGACATGCTCATAATCTATCCCAGATTACCCAATAGCACGTGGGCGTGCTAAACTTCTATTTTGCCATTCCAATTTATGTTTTCCTTTTCTTTAAGTATTTGTTAAAGGTGTTGTTCTAAACACATTTCCAGTGTTTTACATGTACCATTTGTACATTCTTATAATATTCAAACTCATTACAAGAGATAAATCATAGCAAACACACAAATACTTAATAAGCATATCACCCCCAAACACATGAAATCTCATCATGTAACCTCCAATTAACATACCATCATTCATAATCAATCAGCAAGAATACAACATATCACAATGAATGCCAAACTTAGATGTGTGCATACGAACGCCATGCAACACATACAATAATATCGAATGCTCGGTGCTTACATCAATTTTAATCATCGACATCTCCCTAGCATCGTCATCTAATCGGCATCGAGAATTTCTCTCAGCATCGCGAATCTCACGTAGAATAAATCGACGATAATAACCCGCTAGACCCAAAAAACTCTGTACCTCGGTCACATTCTTATGAGCTTCCCACTCTTGTGCTGCCTTTATCTTACTTGGATCAGGTTTCACTCCTTTTGCTGAGATCACGTGTCATAAAAAGATAACCTCTGACATCCAGAAATCACACTTGCTGAATTTAGCATAAAACTCTTTTTCTTTCAGCAACTCAAGCACAATCTTCAGATGTCATCTATGCTCCGCTCTATCTCTCGAATACACCAAAATATCATCAATAAACACCACAACAAACTGATCTAAATAAGACTAGAATACCTTATTCATTAGTGCCATAAAAACTGCTGGTGCATTCGTTAACCCAAATGGCATAACTGTGAACTCAAAATGCCTGTAACGGGTCCTGAAAGCTGTCTTCTCAATAGAACTATCCTTAACCCTCAGCTGCCAATAACCTGACCTTAACTCAATCTTAAAGAATACTGTAGCTCCCCACAGCTGATCTATTGAGTCGTCTATCCGCGACAATAGATACTTGTTCTTTACAGTCATCTTATTCAACTGACGATAGTCGATACATAATTGCATACTACCATCCTTCTACCGCACGAATAGTACTGGTGTGCCCCAAGACAAAACACTCAGTTATATAAACCCTTTATCCAAAAACTCCTCCAATTGTCTTTTTAACTCCTACAACTCAACAGTTGTCATTCTATAAGGTGCGATAGATATTGGTGCAACACCTAGTATCGTCTCTATCCTAAAATCAGCATCTCGTTGTGGTGGTAATCCAGGTAACTCGTTTGGAAACACCTCAGGATAGTCTCTAACAACTTGTACATCTCGTACCTCTAACTTTGATTGATTTACATCAATCACTGATGCTAAATAGGCATCACAGCACTCTAGAATCCACTTCGCAGTTATAACTGCTGAAATCAAGCAAGAAGGAATAATCTTCCTCTCGCCCACCGATAATACCTGTCTCTCGCCGTCAACCTCAATGATAACCTCTTTCGAATAACAGTTGACCATAGCTCTATTCATGGATAGCCAATCCATCCCCAGGATGATACCAAACTCTGCCATCTACAAAACAATCAAATCTTCCATGTATGTAGACTCCCCTATCCTCAACTCACAGTGTCGCAAAATATGTCGTACTTTCACTGTACTACCAGTAGGCATAGATACAACAACTGTATACCTAAATTAAAACATTTACTTATTATTTTTTTAATCTTTTAATTATTGTTATCTTGTTAATAAATCTCTAAATCATTTAAAACTTTTCCATGTAAACACCACTCTCTGGTACTCATCTATATATTTTATATCGTGCATGCACATATTATGATACAACCCGGCCTAAGGCTCGGTATAGAACATAGATCATGTTAGTGTCATACGCCCTATGGGTGTGACCCCGTATTATACTATCATGTTCCTGCTCAAATGTAATAAAAAAAATCATGTTTTTCAGTCATGGTTTGTATGCAATTGTTGTATCTCTGTAATCAACCAAATGTCAATCTGTTATAAATCATACCTGTTTATCTCATTTCATATAATAGTCATTTCATATAAGCATAACAACACACATATCATACAACAACTATCTATATACATAGGATCCTATCTGACTCTAGAGAGAGGAAGTGCTGAGGAGCAGCAGCTGACTCACTTGCTGACATGTCACTATGATCTTTCATTTACCATATATAAGAATTTATCCATTTTGGTATTTCTATGATTCTACCTATAATCAATCTGTTTATTTATGTATAGAAGTTATCCTTATTTTCCTTATATCTGGATGTCATATTCTTTCCTTTACTACTCATATGTTCTGTAACTTGATTTGTATTTGTTTTTCATATCTGTGTAAATCATACCTTCTATAGTCACAATTATATTTGTACGTTCGTGTAATAATTTCATTTAATAATCCAAATGCATTTCTTGTAATCATGTAATTCATATATGATTTCCTGTAATAATTTCATTTATATTCGATAACTCTGTATATCTCCTCGTGCAACATAATCATATGTTGTATAATCATACAGCCCCCTCTACAGAAATGATTCTATAAAAAAGATCCCCCTCTACAGAATAAACCCCTCTACAGTATAAACCACTCTACGTATGATCAATCATATATCACCAAGCCACACCTCACCATATCAACACCATATCATCACCATCTCATCACCATATAATATTGTATCATGTATATCGTAAATCGCAGCATAAAATCTTATAATATGAATAACGTAACATACCTATTTACACTTTTCATTTTGCATGTACCTGTTCACAATTCGATTTTATACTATTTCCACATTTTACCATTTCTTTGCAATTCATATAATCTAACAATCAATCATTTACTATTGCATATTAAAATGCATAATTCGTATTTAGTTTCTCCTTGTTTTTATTTCTGTACCCGCTGCAGCTGAACCATTAGTTCCACTCCTGGAGGCTAATCCTCCCCTAGAAGTAGACCCTGAACCACGTCCACCTCTACCTCCACCACTTCCACTAGTTACCGTAGTATGAGCCTCACTTGTACTACTCTGCCTCAAAACACTACCTCCCTAAGACCCCTGTCTCTGTGGAAGTCCCTGGCAAAATGTCCCAGTTGATAACATCTGTAACACAACTGTCTCGTATCTCTGTTGGTATAAGAACCTGCATCTCTACCCGGATAAATAGGAGGTTGGGTGGAAGCACTCCTCCAACTTCCTCCTCCTCACCCTGATTATCTACTAGCACTACCAGATGTATCTCGCGGTGGTCTCAAATATGACTTCTTCTTTTTCTGCAACTACTGAGACCTAGAACCTGACGTCCTCTGTCGCTTTCCTTCTATCCTATTCTCTTTCTTATCACCCTCTGTCTCTAAATCCTCTACCTTGATGGCAGTCTCAATCAGCAACTCATATGTCGGTGGTTTCATTGCAATTCTATTGCAAATAGCATACATCAATCCTCTCTCGAATCTATCTCTCCTCTTCTGATCAGTGTCAACATCCTCTAGACCATAACGAGACAAACGAGTGAACTCTGCCTCATACTCAGTAACTGACCTATCCCGCTGCTTTAACTTCAGAAATTCTATCTTTTTCTTTGTTAGATACAGCTGAGGGGTATACTTATCAGCAAATTTCTTCAGAAAGTCATCCTAAGTCAGCACTGGAGGATCTTTTAACTATCCAAAATTGTCTCCCACCAACTACAAGCTGCTTTTTCTAACAGAGAAGTTGTATACCTCAACTTCTGCTCTGGATTACATTGTAGGCGATTGAGAATCCTCTTAGTATGCCTCAACCAGTCCTCAGCCTCAGCCGGATCTGTAGTGCCTTCAAATACTTTTGGCCCCTGTTTTTGAACTTTTGAAAAGTTCTTATCAATGTTCAAATTTGATTTACTCCTTGAACATTTCTCCTTCTCTGTTTCTCTTTGTTGACCCTGTCCTTGATTCTGCTTTATCCTCTGCATCATATCCCAGAATGGTGCGTATATAGGATCATACGGGAGAATAAGCATCATAGGTGGTACTGACTGCTTTGGAGGTACTGGGGATAATGGTACAGATCTCTGTCCTCCGACACAATCTCTGGACTCGGCTATATTATCAGGCGATACTTCTATAGGCTCTATCTGTTTTAAAATCAATTTCAAACTTTTCAGTTTTTCAAATCAACACACAGGATTTCCAATTTATTGGCACAATCTAAAAAGAATTTAATCCCTGCTCTGATACAACTAAATGTGGAGTTCAAATTTCTAAATCAATAACCCAATTTTCTTCAAATATCATATAGTAATTAAGAGGAGAGAGAATATAAATACTTTTATTTATAAAATAACCCTCTGAGCCCAAAATAGTTTATACACACGTGCGAAAGCTGTAAAAAGTTTAGAAAATAAAACCAACTATATATTCAATATATGTACAATGTATGTACAAAATCATTATCTAAAAAACTGAAAACACGGAGCTAGACCTATCGTTAGTATTGTAATTTGCCTCTGATCAACACGACTCTGATCCAAATACAGGTACCTACGATCTGCACAACATTTCAACACTCAAGAAGGTGAGTATACATATATTCTCAGTAAGTGAAAATTAGAATATTGAATAAATAAAGTGGAGGGGAACAACACGAGGTCGTGCTGGATGAACACGGAGCGTGCTCAATCAACTTCCCAGTTGGCACTTCGTGCCAATCTTAACACGAGACATACTCGATCAACACATTTCTAGATAACACGATCGTGCCACCCTTGAGCAAGAGGACGTGCTCATAATCTGTCCTAGATTACCCAACAGCACGGGGCGTGCTGGTCAGTACGTGGGCGTGCTGAACTTCTGTTTTGCCATTCTGATTTTTGTTTTCTTTTTCTTTAAGTATTTGTTAAATGTGTTGCTCTAAACACATTTCCAGGGTTTTACATGTACCATTTGTGCATTCATATAACATTCAAACTCATTACAAGAGTTAAATCATAGTAAACACACAAATACTTAATAAGCATATCACCCCCAAACACATGAAATCTCATCATGTAACCTCCAATTAGCATACCAACGTTCATAATCAATCAAGAAGAATCCAACATATCACAATGAATGCCAAACTCAGATGTGTTCATCTAAAAGCCATGCAACACGTAAAATAATGTTGAATGCCCGGGGCTTACATCAATTTTAATCATCGACATCTCACGGACATCGACATCTCACCGTCATCGAGAATCTCTCTCGGCATCGTGAATCTCACACAGAATATCATCAGTATCTCACCAGAATCTCTCTTGGCATTGCGAATCTCACGCAGAATAATAATGGCCTTGTGTCACACAATCATGCAACACCAATGAATGAATAATGCACTCAAATGGCCAAATAATCTCATATGTATGCTCAATAACCAAGAAAATCACATGGTCTCAAGCAAATCTCATGCTCAATATAATCCATAAGCAAATAAGCAATCACACATGCTTTCATATGCTTAATACAAACACAATATCAATATGATATGAACGAGCATACAAACACCATTCATATATCACATATGAATCAACAAGGAAATACCAACATGCTCTTAATATACAAAGCAAGAAATACAATTCAAGCTTTAAATCAAATTCATAAGAACATATTTATGAGCATTCACATTCTTTATTTCCAAGCTTTTAAGCTTATTAGTGTTTTATTCAATTCTTTCCAAAAACTTAACTTCATTGAGTATTAAACACTTACACAGGAACTAATCTATAGTACTTAAGGTTCGTAAGTTGAAACCACTTACCTCAAAAAACGTGCAAAGTCACACTGCTTCGCACCGCTCTAGCGTCGACTAACTTACGGTCCAAATTGTCTAGATCCTCCTAGCAATCAAACAACCACATAGGCATTGTTAATCTCTCATTCATTCACTTAAATCCATTCCTATAACATCAACCAGTCCTCTATCAATTTCCAACTACCAAACTCAAATCCTAAACCTCATAACACCATATTTTAGCAAGCTCAATATACATCTTGGCCAAAGGAAGGACAAGTCTTACCTTAGATGACTTCTTGCTTGATTCTTGCAAGAATTTGATGGGGTTTTCTTACTAAAATCAGTGGTTGAAATGTTTCTAGGGTTACCTTTTGACGCGCTTGCTTAATCCTCTCTATTTAGTTTGTTTGTAAGAGCGAATGAATGAGTAAGTCGATACTGTTTGATTTTAGTAAGAATTTGATGGGGTTTTCTTACTAAAATCAGTCGATACTGTTTATATTATTTAATTTTAATTGATAAATTTTTATATTAATTAGTGAAATAAATGATCTTAAAGATTTATTATTTATTTTATTAATATTTGAATTATTTTTTATTTAAATTTTTTTGGTACCATAAAAATAATTAATTAAAATAAATAATTTTAAATGAAAAAAATTCAAAATAATTAAGAAAATATAATTTGTGTTAATTCACTTTTAATATTCAACTTGTAAGATCTTAACACAAATATAGAGAGCACAAAACAATGTAACATTAAGCAGTAAATTATCTAAAATTACTTATCTGATTGTCGTAGCAGAAGAGTTGAGATCATTGAGAAACAATAACTTCAATACTCTTAAGATTTTATGATATTATCATGATGAATTTGAGTATATCAACAAACTTCAAAATTTCATAAGGTTGTATGGTATTATCATAACAAATTTGAATATACCAAATAACTCCTAAACTCACAAGTTTAAACAACTATATGTTTTCCACTTTGTACGATGAACCCACGGGTTATGAACCACATGAAAATTCTTCACTAAGACCTCCCACTAAGATCAAAGAGTCTTTCTTTGCTAAGACCTTCCACTGAGATCATAGAGACTATTCTAGTGATTAAGACTAGTTCCTATTAGTGTAAGCCCTATCCCAATGCATTGTTTGTAACTTTTATTAATAAAATTATGAGGCATTACTTTATCATATCATATATTGACATGTGGTATGTGTTTGATAAAATATCCAAGAATGTTAATTAAGTGCTTGAGGTATCAAGGTTAAGGAACTTCATAGTAGAACCTGGAAGTTATGAGATTAACATGCTAAATATCCCTAGTCGCTTGTTTTTATGGGACTAGAAATGAATTAAGACTAGTATTTATTTTGTAGGTGATCATGTTCTACGGGTCATAGATATTCGGGATATCTAGCAAAGTGCATAGGTACAATGTAGAGCATTGTATTTGGAGAGCGATCACTATTTGCAATGTCAAATATTATCCTTAGACTGAAAATCACTATGTCTCTTGTTGTGATTTTTAGTATACTTTGACATATGCCTACCGTGGCCGTAAAAGGTTGATAGGTATGGTATGATTGGGTATGCTACGAATCATAAGTAAGAGCAGGAGTGAAGTGAAGGGACTGACCCTCTCAGAGAGTTGATATCACTGGCCGCTTGATAGATAAGATTGGGAAGAGTGTGGCCGCACCCAAATGAAATGATTAAGTCATTTATTTGAACTTATCAATTTTGTCATAGAGATCAAGAAAAGTGATTACGCACTAAATAAGGGTGTTATCGACATGCCTTATGCTAATCTGGATATTGAGGTCAAGGGATTTTATTTGAATTGTAGTAGGGCTGTTGACACCGCTCGTCAGCTATTTAATTTAGGGTGATCATAGTGTCTTACTAGAGATTGCCTATGATTTATGAGTTATTAAACTCATTGCCTTTATTTAAATAGTCCTACAGATCGCACATGGATGGAAGAAAACCTAAAAGGGTATTTTTGATTTTTCACCTTAGGTCAAAATCCGGCTATTGGGCCGAATTGGGCATTTGGGCCAATTTTGGTAATTGGGCCAAATATGGGTGAGAAATAATATTTCTTACATGAATTTAAGACAAAGATTATTTATTTAATATGATGTCTTAAGTGAAAAATATGTAAGAAATAAGAAAGAGAAAATTTAAGAACCTTGTCATAAATTAAGACATGATTTATATGGGATAAATTAAAAGAATAAATTTTTTTAATTATCCACATTAATGGTCACGTTTTTGAGGGAGTTATTTAAGAGGAATTTTATTTTTATAAAAGACTTAACAAGTCCTAAAAAGATTAGGATTGTTAAGAAGTTTAACCTAGCAAAACTCTTCTCTTTGAAAAGACACAAACTTTAGTCTTTCTTAAGAGAATTGTGCCGCCCCTCTAAAACACTCCCCTTGCCGTGAGGTTCCACCTAAATTGAGAGAGATTTAGGGTTTTTCTAGAAGAGAGAAAGTGAGATTTAGGGCTGATCATTTGTGGTGATCATCGTGTTCATCTTGCCTCACAAGAAAACTCATCTGGATTAACAAGAACAGGTGAATCGATTATACTTTCAGTGCTAGTACACGTTTCTGTTTAATCTGTGTGTTACTGTTGTAGAGGCACCATGTTTGAGGTTCTACATTGGTGTCACAAAGGTTGTTTCGAAGTATTTCGAGACGGTAGATACTGTTCTTGCCCAAAGAACTCACGACTGTGAAGGAGAGAAAGAAAGGTAGGTCTTTTTCATTCAAGATTCAATTTTTAAGTCACCTAGTTATCATCTATTTGTAAATATATGTATTAGTCATGATTTTTACGTGATCTTGGGCTGTTCTTGATGTGTATAGTCGTGTTTTTCTGCTGCATTACTGTGACCCCCAAATTCAAATATCACTCACGTATAACTTCCCTCCTGTAAGTGATACTTAAACCCGAAAATCAAGTTTTGATTTAGAAATAATATAAACAATATTAAGAAAGAAAGATTGAAGGACATGCAACAAATCCAAATTTGATAAAAACATATATATATACAAAAGTTTTTACAAAATAGGTTGCAGGTTATGAAAGAAATAGAAATCCTATTGATTCTATTTTCAATAATAACCCGGCAAAATACAGGTAACTGAATGTATGCATTGTCATGTAGACATATACTCAAAATCAAACCCGAATCCACTGAGAGCACAGTACACCTCGGTTCGTCTCTAAGCAAATCTCCAAAATCCGAGCAACCGTGCACCTTATGTCCAAAATGTAGCCTCTCAAATTCCTGCCGAGCGTTGCAGGCAATAATTGCGTGAGTTATAATCTCAGTAAGTAACATAACCACAATTTGGTCAACTTCATACCATATATATAACCATAAGCTCAAATAATACCAATATCATTTTAATTCAAATTATAAACATACTCAAGGTAATAAATCTGTTCATAAACTCAGATTTCATAAATTTACACATAATATCATACCAAAGAGTAACATTTATCACATTTTAAGCTGGTTTCAGGTACAAATGCGGAGTCATTGTCACTACGCGGGGTAGTCCATAAGTACGGGGACTCGCAACCAGACCGCGTAGTGATGAAGACATGATTTACACCGTACACAGGTCAGAACGCGGTGTTAACACAAAGTACGCGGTTTGGTTCAACAATACGCGGTCTCAGTCTGACTCCGCGTACTTTGGCTAAACATTTCATTCCGGCACACAGGTGAGAACGCGGAGTCAATTCAAAGTACGCGAGGCAGTTCAAAACTACGCGGACTAAGTATCACTCCGCGTACTTTGGATGGACATTCAATCCTGCACACAGGTCAGAACGCGGACTGGGCAGTGACTACGCGGACTAGGATTCACCCCGCGTACTTAGGGGCCAGGCCGCGTAATGACCTGCTCATCCGGAAAACTCCATACAAATCACACAACACATTATCAAAATATCACAAATCAATTACCAAACATTTCTACATTTCATCCCTTATTCACATGATCATTCAATCAACCTTTAAACAATCTAAAACAACATTTATAGAACAATTCAACATATGTCATACCAAAGCACATAACATATTAAACTAAAATTTCTCATCACAAGTCAAGCTTCCAATTTGCATAATTTCAATAATACATTCACACAAGTGTCCCATAACCATATAAATGTAATTTACTGGGAATGCATGTTCATTAATGCATTGACTAGTACGAAAATTCATACTTTAACTCTAATTTCTTCACTAGACTTACAATTAACCATTTATAAGACGTTTGCAAATGGGCCTCGTCGGCCAGAAGCATAGGTTATCAAATAATGGATCCATTTATAATATTGCACACAAAGTGCCTAAAATTTTACACAAAGTGCCCATTATTCGTACACAAGGTGCTATCAATCTGCACACAAAGTGCCCATGATTTGCATACAAAATGCTCATCAATCTGCACACTCTTACACCTTTAAGTGCTTCGAGTTTCCACATGTGCACGAAGTAGCATGTTTTATATACCACCCGATTTTTAATAGTTTGTTCACTCAGAACCATAACCACTCCCTCTTTTACTAATTGCTCAAAAAGAGTCCATTTCTTTATATGCTCATAAAGAGCCCATACATTCTATTACTCTCTAGGAGTTTTCCAATGCATGAGTGCATATCTATGCAACCAATCATACATTGACAATCTGACTACGCCATGCTTTCAACCAAATGTGAATCTCACATATAACATCCATATCAACAAAAAAACAATCCAATTAGCATAGCCATTTATCTCAACGCAATCAACCATCTACCAATCATAGTCAATACACATATATATACTCACATTGTTTTTCATCAACTTCACTTTCAAGGCACTTACACAAACACCACCACATAATCATTCATGCTCAACATACATATTTCACATATTTCAAGCGTTATGCAAGTCATGTATCACAACAAATTTCACATAACAACCATTATCAAATCATAACAATTTCACACACAGTTCAGCAAACAACTAAAGTTGCACTCGAGTTACTTACCTCTAAACGCTCACTTAATTCCCCATCTGGGAACCTCCTTCTCCTTGTTTAGGTCCTCCTAAACACAATTAGGGATTATGTCAATTACATATACATGTATACCATTTCACTAAACGATAAATGTGCGATGCCACAACATTTATATGTGCATATATATTATGTTCCTCTATTACTTTCTCTCTATCATTTAATAATTCCAACTACCCTTCACCTAACTTCTTTCTTTCTTAATTACCAACCAACTCCATCTTACTCATTAAACTCCCTAAGGTATAATTTAACCATTTTAACCATCCAACACCTACCCCATATGTGACCCCCGAAATTTAAAAATTATCTGCGTATTACTTCCCTCCAACACACAATACTTAAACTGGGAAATCAAAGTTTAATTTAAAATAAAGAAAAATAATAATACAATTCATTAAAGGAAGGTTTCAATTTCTCAAACTCATTCAACCACATATATTTATACATAGATCAAATCATTTTATTTTACAAAATCTTTAGGTTATAAAAGAACAAGACTCATAATGAATCTAATTTTCAATTACAACCATGCCAAAATACATAAGATAGGATATCACATTATCATGTACAAATACAAACCCTAATATGAAAATGCTATGAAAAGATGTTTGAATGATAATGAAGGAGCTCTATTAAATATGATTAAGATGTGTTTAATGTCAATAGAATGATGATTTGGGAGTTTGAATGATATATGATATGTGTTATAAGGTAATTAATATGTTAATTAGGTGTTTAAAACAAGCATAAACGGATGAATCCGGATAGAACGCGGGTTCAAAGCACACTACGCGGTGTCGTTCTGACTACGCGTACTTTAAAAATGGACGGTTGGCACTGTTTTATCGAACTACACGGGTTGGGGGCGAGTCCACGTACTCGATAACCACCCCGCGTAGTCGGTAAACAGCCCGCGTTCTGACCTAAAATCCATGAAATTGGTCCTTCTTAGGTACCCTAAAGAATGGTTATTATAAGATTTTGTTTGCATGGATGTAACACATAACTATGGTACATTAATAATTTGGATTATGGGTTTGATTTAATTATTATTTTGAATGTGAATGAAACCGACCATAGTTGGTTATGTTGCTTACTGAGTATATCTCACGCAATTATTTGCCTGTAAGGCTCGACAGGACTATAGAAAGATATTTTGGATTTGCGGTTGGGTGCAGCACTCGGATTTTGGTGTTTTGCGAAAAGAAAGACCCGAGGTGCAGTGTACATTCTGTAATTAGGGTTTTTATAGTACATGACAAATGTTGTATTCTTCTTTCATACATTTTGCTAGGGTTATGATCGAAAATGGATTCAGTTGGAATCCCGTTTCTTTTATAACCTAAAACCTTTGTAAAGATATTATATATATATATATGTATATATATGTATGAAAGTTTGTGAAATGAGTTTGAAATGGATTGGAACTCCCTTTATGACATTTGATTGAATTTTATTTTATTTTTATATAAACTTAGATTTTCGGGTTTAAGTATTGTCTGTAGGAGGGAAGTTACACGCAGATAATATTTAAATTCAGAGGTCACAAAATGGCCTAGCAAACCTTTCTCAAAATCGTTTTCGATATAGAAGGTAAAATGGGTAGTCGAACGGTTTGTGCAAGCTGTTTGACAAAATGTTCGACTGTCGGGGTTTTAAAAACAAAAGCGCATTTACAGGAAAACAAAGAGAGAATAGTCATTTATGAACCCAAGTCAACACCCACTCAAAAGACCCTCTCTCAAACCTCAAGAAAACACTCTAAAGACCCTCCTAAACACTAATCTTTTCCTCGCATCCTTAGATTTCCACAACCACACGCCGAGGCAATACTATAGACGGATCTCTAAGGTTTGAAGCAACTTGGAACTAAGGTAAATCTCTAACCTTAAGGTAAACATTGTAAGGGATAAAGTGAGATTTGTGTGGTTCAAATGGATTTTTGTGGAGATTCTTAAACGTGCAAACATTTAACATGAAATAGTGAGATTGAGGGAAGATTTAAGATTTTAGGGGTTCGGCCAAATTTTGGGATTTTATGTATAAGAGGTAAAAAAGAGGAAAATAAGTAGGAAATGTTATGAATGATGGGAAATGTGATTGATTCATGTAGGAGGTAATAATTAGAACCCCAGTCAAAGTTAAGCAACGAGTCGACTCCGTGGATTTCGAGGTAAGTGCACCGAAACACAATTACCTTGGTATGTATTGCATTTGTATGGTTAATTATATCCAATTGAATGTGAAATGTTAGGTTAAAGTGTCTTAAATATGAAAGAAATACCACAGGGTATGCATTCCTATGTTTTGCATTAGCATTTATAGGTGCATACATTGCTACTTGGCATTGTGTAATTAAGAGCATGAAATTGGAATAACTGTAATTATAAGCTGGTAAATGGTTGTTATGTAAATTGATGGAGTTGTGTGATAATTATGAATTATAGATTGTGGATTGTTGAGTAGATTGATTGATGAAATGCCTAAGGAATGTTGTGATATTATGGTTCGAATTTTGTATTTAATGGTTTTCTTGGTGTGGCTTGAATGGTATCATATGCTTATGTGTTGAGATTATGTTATGTGAATTGGTGTATGCTAAGTCTACTAATTTTTGAAAACATCCAGTTGAAATGAGCTGGGAAATGTGTTAGATAAACCATTTCACAAGCTGTTTCACTTCTAGCGAGTTCCAGTGAGGTTAGAACAACTTATGGAATGGGCTACATAAACTGTTCTCCAAATTGTTTTACTTCTAGGGAATTTCAAGGAACGGTTTGGTGCAAAATGTTTCCCAAACCATTTCAGTTCAAGAGAAAGCTAGTAGGGGAAAATGGGCTGGCGAACGATTTACCTAAATTGTTCCCCATACCATTTTCGTTCAATAACCAATGAAAAATAGAAGTTTAAAGGAAGGGAAATTGAAACGTATAAATGAGATTAAAGCTCAAAAGTTAGGAATAATTCAGAATGATGATTCCTTACCATGGATAACGTACTAATGCTTATTAAAGCAGATAATGATTTAGGATGATTCATTTTGCCTTAGCACATAAAACACTTAAAACAGCTCACCAACAAGTACTTATGCATTAACTACCTTGGTAAGTAGGTGTACTTACTGGGTAATTCATTACTCATGTGCATGTGTGCTTTGTGTTGATTGTGCAGAGTAACAGTAAATTGTGCTTAGAACTTCATTTTGGTGGTGCTCAGGAGGTGTGATACACGACAGTAGGTCGGCTCCTTAGCTTTTTTAGTTTTGCACTCTCTTTTGTACATATATACAAACTATTGTATAGAAAATTATTTACATGCAATTAGTTGTAAACCATTTATCATGCTTGTGCGTTACTTTACATATTTTGTATTAGTGTATATGACCGAGCATTGGTCAAGATTTTCAAATGAAGCATATGTTTATCTTTCCTTTTCCTCTCTTATTATTTGAACTGTTTTAAAGCAAAAAAGAGGTTGCCAAAATTGTGCAAATTATTCAAAAATGAGTTTTGCAAATTTTGGCTCGACACTCTAAAATCCTTTCAAAAGCATAAGTACATAAACTTATAATGCGGAAGCTAATGTTGTAGACAGAGATGATTCATTCAATGCATTCAGCTTCCCGCTCTTTTTGCTCCACGTGACCCCCGAATTTAAATATTACCTGCGTGTACTTCCCTCCTACAGATAACACTTAAACCCGGAAATCAAAGTTTAAATTAAAAAAAATAAAATAAATTTCAATACAATTTAATAAAGGAAGGTTCAAACCACTCCAAACTCATTTCACAAACATATATACATATATAAAAATTTCTTTACAAAAGTTTCTAGGTTATAAAAGAAACGAGATTCCTAGTGAATCCATTTTCAATTATAACCCTTGCAAAATGTATGAAATCTGAATATAACATTGTCATGTACATAATAAAGCCTAATCCAAAGTATATACACTGCACCTCGGTTCCTCCTTCTTGTATTAACTCCCAAAATTCGAGCACTACACCTTATCACAAGCCAAAATATCTGTCTAACGTCCTGCCGAGCGATACACGCAAATAATTGCGGGAGATATACTCAGTAAGTAACATAACCT
>CANYCX010875347.1:0-15874 GCA_948193385.1 Breynia disticha f. nivosa | reverse complement strand
ATTTGCACATGATCAAACAAAATGACAAGTTCAAACCAATGTCAATAGGTTCACACAAGATCACATCGTCAAATTCCTAAACACAGAAATCATTCAACATCACTTTATAAAGTTTAGTATGATTCCGAATGTCAAGTTCACAGTGACAACATACAAAACATAAGTTCAAAAAAGTTCCACAATACAAGTATGAATTCAAAGACATCTTACCTCATTACCAACCAAACTAACTATAGCATTCGAATCCGTGCCCTCCCCATATTTCTTTGACTTCTTTTTGGTCCGAACAGAACCTCCTTCACCAGAATGCTTCGCAATATAAAAAACATTTGTTCACTTAGGTTCACAAGACACCATAAAATTAAAAACATCTTACCTCAATATGAACCGTCGTATTAACCGTAGTCGAAATCGTTCCTTTTTTGCTTTTCTTAGACTTCATGTTTGGCCAAACAACATCTCCTTCGACATAATCTTTTTTCTCTTTGTTCTCCTTTCTTTTTTTAAATGTTGTTCTTGATTCTCGTTCATCATTCTGCAAGCAAAACTAAAGAATCAAAAACTATTTCAATCCAACACTAAACCCTTATTATACAACGACACAGAAACATCTCCAACAAAAGCCAGCCCAATCGCATTCATCAAGAACAAAAAAACCATTCCAATCGCATGAATAAAAAGAAAAGAAATCCCAACAAAAAATCTCACTAACGAAGCGACACAAAAAAAACTCACCAAGAAACATTGCTTGAATCAGACGTTATTGGACAGAAGTTTTCTGAAGGAAGGAATCGCAAGAACACTTTCGCGCAAAATTGCACTAAAAAACCATCAATATTGAAAAGCCATGATGAAGACGCTTGAGACTCTTCTGTTCGATTAATAAGAAGGGAAAATGAATAGACAGGGGATATAAAAGAGCGAGATTCAATCGTCAATGAATCTTTTAGGTTCACTTGAGACTCTTTGATTAATGAGAAAGGAATACGAAAAGGTAAGAATATGAAAGGGCGCGATTTTATTGTGACTGTATTTTTATTTTCAAATTTAAACGTCAAAAAAGGAGAAAATATGGTTTGATTATATTTGTAATATCTAAATATTAAAATAATATAAATATAAAATGAATTTAAAATACTATTATAATATTAATTAAGCAAACAAGGCTGTTATATCTTAAATAGTACACTTGAAACATGACATAGTGGGTAATCACTACCAAAAAATTGTGCCTTGTTGCACTATAATTATGAAAGAAAGGCTATATACTTAATCTTACTTATAGCAATGAACTGAAGTTTTTATGAAACAAATTGTATAAATTCAATTACAAAACAATAATACATAGTTGACAAAAAGTTTATATTTAGTTTAATTAAATATTAAAACTTAATAAAAAACAAATAAATCATTAAACAAACATACAAATATAGTTGGATGTCAAAATAAAAATCAACAAATACAAATTTATTTCAAATAAATGAACAATATGCTTGGAGTATAGTTTATCAAGAGTAGAAAATTAACTAATACATGACTGTAAAATTTTAAAAATTTATGATAAGGTTATTTTAAGTAAACTATCAAGCATAATAATTGTAAAATTTTTTTTTTGGATGATTATAACAAAGATGCTTTGCGCTCTCAAATTTACGAATTAAAAAAGATTGCAATAAAATTAGAAGAAAACAATAATTTTTTAAGGTAATGCTTAAAAACTATTATCAGACTAACTACACAAAAAATAAATATTGCAAAGGATAATAATCATATAACAAACAAAAAAGCATAATCAACATCAAATTACGAAAATTTCAAATAATTTTATTTGCAGTTTTATTATTCTAACTTCAATACCGTTTTACAAGTTCAATCCAAATGCTACTTGACATGAATACCAAAAATACTTCAAGCCAAATCAACAAACAATGACTAAACCATTCAATTTAATTAACCCTAACCCTAAATAAAAAAGCATAAATTCGGCATTTAACCCTGATCAAATTGTTCAAATTACAAATCATAGTCATGATCATGCAAACAATATTACCAACATTTCCTACAAACCTATCAATTCTCCAGCATATGCAAATAGTGGTAGATATTTAACTACGAATCCTCTGAAAAAAAACAAGAAATTTGCAATGCAGTATGAATTTGTAGTTTAGTATTTATAGAAATTAAAGTGTGAAGAATATTTGGTGATGTTTTTTTCTTCATTACTCAACGTGGGACCTTTCATGGAATAAAATTTTGTTGTTTCCGTTTGGCAGCAATATTGTTCTTAAAGGGAAACAACAAAAAATTGTTCTTTTTTGCCTTTTCCTGAGTGCCATTAATATATATATATATATATATATATATATATATATATAAAGATATATTTAGATAGTACATTGAATATGAGTGCCCTTAAAATTAAGGAGGAATAAAAAATCGTTCTTGATCCAAACTAAACAACAGGAGCAGTATGTAGGGTATGGTTTAGTTGCTTACAAATGTTCAAATAAATACAATCGCAATCGACATGTTAATTGCGGTCTGTACTCTTCGGATTTGATCAGAGATTCAGACGTTTGTTTGTTTAATTGATTCGCACACATTACATGATATGATCTCAAGAGATTAATTTTAATTGTTTCGCACACATTACATGATATGATCTCAGAGATTAATTTTCTTGATTATGTAAATCAACTTCAAAATTTCTTCAGTCCTGAATCCATGCTGCCTTCTGTAAAGCAAGTTAAATATTTGGTAAATTGGCATTTGAGTACGAAAATAACTTGACATTTTGATGAGTATTGACAAGCATGAGCAGATGATTCATAAGTAGGCAAAAGAGAACCTGACTTGCATACAGAATAAACATTTGAAACTTCCATGTAAAACATAGACTCGGTTAGATGCGATGAACAATAATAACCCAAAGATCCTACAACTGATTGCTGAAGTCAGATGCGTGTCATGTAAACCTAGTGGGTCTTACCCGGAAATCTCAGGTCACAAATTGTCCAAAAAAAAAAAATCACGAAGACTGATAATTACATCAGAGAATAAGCTGCGCGATAGCAAAAGAATTCAATATAACATTAAGTATTAAACAGTAGAAGTGCAGCTCTCGTAAAAATAAGTAAACCAAATGAAAGAAAATAAAATTGGCATCTTCAAGCAAGTCAAGAAAAGAATCTGCTCAGGAAAAAAAATAAGATGAAAGAATAGGACGAAAGCCCTCATCAGTTTTTCCTAAACAGCTAATGAAGTTTCTCATCAAGTTTTCTTTTAAAAAGCACGACTTATGGATAAATTTAGCTTCTAATTACTTCTCTGTTATTAGGTCAGAAATATATTGAAAACATCATATGAGATCAGATCATAAATTTTATTATCCGATGGCATCCTACATAAAAAAAATCCTTGATTTCAAATTGATGGTCCCTAAACTTCGAGAAATCTGCAGCAGAAAGCAAAAATTCAGAACATACTTAGTGGCAGCATCAGAAATACGAATAAATATTCTCTTCACTTGATCATAAAAGAATAATCGCTTTCATTTTTTAGTCAGCCAAAAATAAACTCTTCATTTCATAAACTTTTTTTTTCTGTCATTTTATTTTACTGATCGATCTTAAACCAAGACTAACTCTATATATTTCCATCCGAAAATCAAAAAAAGAAACAGAAACAACTAAAAATGAAAGGAAATATAAAGGAAGAAAGTAAACTAGAAGAAAAGACAAGGTGGTGTGGTGGTCATGATTTCTACAAGGACCAAGATTTCAACCGAAGTACAGACATACCTTCTGTAACTGGTACCACATAAGATAAAGAAAACACCTGAGAAAAGTTAACCAGAAAAAAATAACACAAATAACCCATCATCATTTCCATCAAAAATAAACCCTAACTTCCTCCCATTTTAACAAGTTTTCTTTTGTTGGTGTTGAACACAAAAAAACAAGGGAAAAAAAGAAGATAATGACTACCTCACCTTCACGTTGGAGACATGCATCGGCGTTTATTGGCTGCTGAAAAAATAAAGAAAAAAAGAAGCCATTTATTGCCGCTGCAGCATCATCAAGATTCTCAAATCAAAGGGCTTTTGTTGTTAATGGTGGATCAGTGGAAGGGACCACCAAGAAAGCCCTATGAATGAAAAGTTCTTGTTTGTGAATCTTGATGATGCTCCATCCGCAAACAGTGGCTGGTGTGTTGTTCTTACTTTAGATCTGTATGTATCATGTAAACCTTCATAACCATCACCGTCCAAAAGATAAAAGAACTGGATTTTCTTTTTCCTTTTTCACCAAAACCCTAACCCTAATATGGAGAAAGAAAAGAAAAAAAGACCATAAAAAAGCTATCAAAGCATTTGAATAAGTAAGACTCGTTTTGTAAAAACAACTAGTAAAGATAGAGAGTAAAAGAAAGAGAGAAAAAACTGAAGATCTTCAGAGAAAAGAAAGAGAGAGAAGAATGAAAGAAAACTGAGTTGGGTATCGAAGGGGGAGTGAGAGGGTATATATAAAGGAGAAAAGAGGCGAGTGAAGAAGGTGAGTAGTGTGAATAATGAATACGAGAAGGAAGGGATTGGTTGGTGCCAAGAGATTTGTCAGTTGTGGCTTGAGAGAGATTTGTGGTGGTACCATTCTACTGTTACACATCGTAATCTTAGCTACCCAATCTACCAAAATCTTTACTCCACACTGACCATTTTCAGTTGCCATACTATTATTACCGTAACTTAAAAACTTATGCCTTAATTGAATTTCCTATGTAACCACTGACCTGCTGGATATGGATTGATGGCGTCATTTACAAGCATTTTTTTTTTCAAATGTAGGCGGTGGTGGAGGTGCTGGAATTGACAGGCCCTGACTTGACCTCTCCTCCCGCCCCAAATTTCAAGAGAGAGAGGTGTGTTTGTGGGAAAAGACGCATAGGGTTTCAGGTTGCTTGTTTCGTTCTCTTGTTTTCCATATTTGAATCCTATGAAGCTTTTCTTCTCTGGCTGCATATGTTTATTGCCTTTTATGGTTCTTTTTTGCGTTTTAGTCCAACTCTTCTGTGTTTAACTTGCTAATTTTTTCACTTTCTTACTTTTTTGGAAAAAAAATATACTGATGAAAAGAGTATTTTCATCTGGTAAGGAAATTTTGCCAAATGATTAATTTTAATTTTACAGCTTGCTTTTGCAAATTTTGATAATATCTCGTCTCGTATGTATTCTTTTTTCTTGTCTAGATTCTCTTGATCTCGTGGATTTTACATACCAATTCGATTATGCGAAAAGTTAAAGAGCAGTGGAGCACCAACAACAAATGATGACAAATTGGAATGAAATTCTTATGACTAGAAATTAGTGGTTAATTTCAGATACTTGTACTTACCAATTGAACTTACATAACTTCGATAAATTCATTGAATTATCAAAATTTTGTGGAATTCAGAACAATTTTACACGGAATTGTCGCATATAAGTTTTACATGTATGTTTTCACAGTAAGACTATAAAATTAAATAGTTTATCGAAGGTCGTTGCAGATTATGAACCAGCTGCTACTATTTTATGAGTCAAGTATCGAAACAATTCGATCAGTTTTGGTTAATCGTTTATACATAATTGGTGACGTAACAACGAAAGGCATCTCTAGTCGAAGAGAAAAAAATTGCATGTATTGTCAAGTCAGAATGATTGAGAAATAGAGAAACTTCCTAAAGGAAAAGAAAGATTTCATGGATGGAGGAGGTGGAACCAACAATCATCAACCAGTTTGAATAATGTTATATTAACTTCATTAGACCTCTCGCAATGCATTAAGAAATTAGATTGAGTTTGTTGGAATCGGGAGGCTTGGGAGACCTACTACGAGTGTGAGTCTAAGGGAATTGCAGAATACTAGCTAAGAAAGATACAAGTGACACTACTAGAAATTGAAAATTTTCCGTCAAAAATTTGCGTCAAACAACTTGTGAAGCCTATTCAGTGTCAAATTTCAAGCAAAAGAAAATAGCTTTCAATAAGTTTTCACGCAAAATTATCGTCAGACGCATATTGAAGCTAATTTAGCAGAAAATTTCGACGCTAAAGCTATTTAGCGAGACATTTTTTAGTGACAAAATATTTGACGCTATATTTTGACGCTAAATAAGTTTAGCGTTGAAATATTTATAAATAATTTTTTTATAATATAGGTTTAACACCACATCTTTACCAAAATCTTATTCTCACTTGTTTTATAACAGAATTTCAACTTCTCTACAAAGTTGAGAAATACCAGCAGATTTGGCATTGATTCTTCTACAAATATAAAGTCCATAGTCGCATTTTGTTCTTGAAGAAGAAACTAGCAGAAGAACTTCACTCATGGAGGAGTGTAAGACTTTAAGGAGGGTGTAAATAAAGAAGTTTCAACTCATTATCTTAATCTCACTTCACTTGTATAATTTTGTGTTTTATTTTCTTAATTTGTTACAATATTATTTAATTTTGAATAAAATAAAAATAAAAAAAAATTAAAGATGAAATTATATTCAAAGTTAATAACTACTATTTGTTTATTTAAAAAAAATATCATTGAAAATAATTTAGTGCCACCTTTTCAACTTGAGCTGGGCAAATTTTTACAATTTTTGCTATGTAATAAAAATTTATGTAATTTAAATCAAAAGTTACGTAAATTTAATTTTACGTAACAAAAACAAATTTATATAACATAAAAATATATAAAAGTTACACAAAATTCTCATTCGAAATGAGTGAAATTTTTCACTCTTGAATTTACTAATTTCTTTGTTAAAAAGGTTACTTTTTGATGTTTAAGTTGACTATTTTTTAATTAAATGTAAATTTAGAGATTTTGCTCATTATTGACGAGATTGTATAGATGTTTGACACTTTTTTTTGAAGCTAATCATAACATTTTCGACTTAAATCTTTCACTATTGTTGACATATTTTTATGGCAGTTAGGGTAAATCGTATATTTTTTTTGAAGTCATATTGTATTTTTTTTTATCAGCACTATTTTGGTAGTTGTGTATAGCATTCATAAAAGATATTGAAAAACTCCATTCATTAAACAAAAAGAACCATGCCAGCCAAACTAAGGTTCGAATCTCGATCGATTGTGGTGGGACATTTATTATGATTCCCCTGAAAGAGGACTCGTCGAGGCAACACATTCTGGTTGTTAGATTTGTTAAAAATAAATCTGTGTTTTTGATTTATACAGTAATATACAATTTTAATTTTACGTAATCTACACAATTTTCGTTAAATAAAGAAGGGACCTCAATGAGTCCCTCTTCAAAGTCCTCATATTAAAATTTACCTCGATTGTGATCGGTTTCTGTTCAATTTCTAGTAAAATTTTCTACTTTGTAGCATTTATTACAGATAACATTTTGTAACTACAGTCTACAAATGATAAATTTAAGGATAAAAATTTGTGCGATCTCTGAGTAGTTTATCAGTCCGATAATAATTTATCGATTTTTTATGTATCTCTTTTAGTTAATTTACCAGTCCCTCGGTAATACACATATGACAGGAGCAAGAATGATATTTCAATCTTCCCATTAGCTTAATTTAACGGAAGTAGTAATGACAATTATTTTTTTAATGTGTCAAAAACAGGTAAAGTGAATTAAAAACTCGGAAACTAAGAAATTATTATGGGTATTACTCTATGTTTTTACCCTAAATTTAATTGATTCTAATTAAATATATTTTTAATTGTATAGATTGATCATTTTATATAATAAAGAAAACAAATATATTAATTTTATGTCGATTTTGTAAACTTTTGACTAAACTATTTTCAATGTAACTATAATAATATAATATTTCTCAAGGCATAGCAGTAATAGTGCAGCTAGTTGCAACCAAGGACGTTTAATGCATACCATCATATGATGATTCTTCGATATAAATTATCCTGAAATAAAATTTGATTGTGTTGATGACTTGTGGCCTTTATTTTTGGCTTTTAGTTCTAGTTTAATGGAAAACAATTATAATTTTTTTTTGAAATTATTATATTAATATCAGTTTTTACTATTTTATATATTTTTGTAATTTATTTTTTAATCTTCTATTTTGTTAAAATTAAATTTCCATGTTTTTACTAACACTATTAATTACATCAATTAACTTTCAAGTATGTTATAAATAAATTTTATTTATTAAGAGCCTTGTATTTATGTAAAAAAATCTTTAATTTTGTTTAGGCCCATAGATTTTACAAGAAGTGTTGGAATAACTACTCAAATTCTAGTTTGAGTAAGAGTGAGAGATTGAGTAAAAGTGAGACTCAATATCTCACATCTGTTAAAACTCAAAGTGTAAAGGGGATCTCCCATTTATAAATAGGCTTTAGGTCTTAGTAGTTAAGTATCACAAAACTCTAGTCTAGTTCATCAGAGAAATGTAATTAGGTTTTGGTCTTTTGTGAGTGGAAAAGGATTTTCATAGTTTTGTCTGTTCAAAAATTATAACTATTGTGAGAGAGTTTCCGCAATTTTGTAACTTTTATTTAGTGGAGATCGTGTGGTAGGCTTATTGTTAAGAGACCAAACTACGTTAAAAATGTGTTCTTTATTCTTTCTTTCTCTATTATTATTATTGTAGGTGTTCTTGTTAGGTTTGGGTCTTAAGATTTTTTTCTGATTATTTAAGACAAGCGAGAATTGTTGTGAGAAGGTGTTCTTTTATATTTTTTAGAGTTTCTCCCATTGCTACTATGTTTGTTGTGAATGGTGACTTATGCTCAGGAAGAATCTAAATTAATTTATAGTAAAAGGACACAAATTAATTGTCTGTTAAAAACACATGCACCTTTTCTGCAACCTTGGTGTTGTTTGAATTCATCAAACAGTCAAAAGTGTTTTATTTTTTCGCTGAGTGAACCAAACGTAAGCAACTAATAGTTTATTGGTTCAAAATTACTAAATTATCACCAGAAATTTTTCAAATCTAATTCTTTCATTTGGAAGCGATGTCAAATCTGAAAAATTTTGACTGGCCAACTACGTTGCTGTAGGCGTCAGCTAGACAAGCATAATCAAACTCCGGGAGCATTAGATGCATTCTTCGTGTGGATGCTTTGGCTCTTAAGAACCTCGATTTGTAATTGGCAATCCAATTTTGTGCCTTTTTTAGAGTTCAATTGATTTGTACAAAAAATGGCTTGAAGGGTTAACTCATCTCAAGAATTCGAGCAGTCTTTGTGATGAATTCATTAAGCTAAACATGGATTTTCCGGACGGATTGTCCATGTATAATCATCAACCAATATATAGTTAAAGTAGTGTTTGCAAACTAAACGTGTATTGGTTCAGTGGTGCCTCGAGCTGAACTTGGTAGTGCGGACTGCGATTTGATCCCCCGTAATGCCGTTTGGAAGGGGAATAAAATCTAACCACTCGGGACCCTCCCGAACTGGATTAGTCTCAGCCCAGTGGATCGAGAATACCGGGGCTCAGACAACAAAAAAAAAAGTAATGTTTGCAAATATGCATGAATTCAAAATAGAAGCAGCAACATTGAGAGAAGTTTGGGAGAGAAGGTGATGTGACATTGATATGGGTGGAAGTGTACGGATGAGAGAGGAACAAGGAAGCATCGAACAAGGTGAAGTGGTAAGAGTCATTTACCCGTTGTCTACAGGCAGACATCCTTCTCGTACTCCCTCTCTTCTTTTCTCTTTTGCCTCACCACTGTTTTTATTCACTTACTTTAATTGTTTCGTCAGGGAACTCAATGAGGCAATGAGTTGCAACTGGGCCTTTTATTTTTTCAGTAAAAACAGTTTTAATTTTACGTAATCTGTACAATTTAAGTAAAATAAAGAAGGAGACTCAATGAATTTTCTCCCTCCAAGTTCTCATATTAAAACATACCCCCATTTCTTATGTTGCTTAGAATTACTGTTCTTGTTCGGTCACAAGTATAGTATATAGTTTCAGAAGATGAAAGTACAGATTTATTTATAAAACTAGCACTACATTTGTATTGATTTGATAAACTATCACATAAATACAAAGAACACGTAATATTATTCGTTCTTAAAAACTCATTCAAGAAATTCTCTTTAATCTCACCGTTTTTTAATGCTACCAAATGAAGAGCACTTATCATTTTATATTGACGAACGAGGATGTGAAGAGGTGATCTTCGATTTAGAATTTTCCTTCTTAACATACTTACTTGTATTACTTCTATATTAACTATTTGACAAAGTCTAATTTTTAGAGAAATCTAGTTCTTTGCATAATTCTAAATGTTAAATAAATTTATCTTCCATCGTCCTCCCTTATACTTCGTTTAGTCATTTCAAGCATTCCTTTTAACTTCAGAAAATTGATATGCTTTAAGTGACTTTGTAAATAAGTCTGTACTCTAATCTTCTGAAGAAAAATACTAATTGTTATCTCTTTGTTTTTCACCAATTCTCAAATGTAGTGGAATTTAATGTCAATACTTGCTTCAACCATGAAATGCTGAATTATTCGTTAGTGCTATTGTAGAATTAACATCAGGAAAAAATTATTGTAGGCTTACTTTGTTAATATTGTAACTCACTAAGTATCTTTCAAAGTCATATTGCTTGAGTAGCACACCCTATTGTTGCTATATACTCTGCTTCCGCTGTTGATAGAGTCACAAGTTGTTTCTTTGATGACGAAGAGAATGCTCCAGAACGAAGATAAATAGATGACCGAAAGTGTTATTTTCTTCTCAATCTCTCTGACCCAAAATATGCCTTCGTCAGTGTACCTTTAACATATCTCAAAATTCACTTTTCAGTGAGGTTGTTATGGTGAATCCATAAATTTACTCACTAATCAAACTCCATAAAGAAATAGAAAGTCCAGAATTTTTTTCTCCGATTATACTCTAATACTTAAGTCAGCTTTGAGAGAGGACTTTTACAGAATAACAATAGGTATTTTTGTACATACCTTTAATAAAAAAGAGAGTTTATTTATAAACAAATGAAGATATTCAGTAGTGTTATTAGCTCTCTTTGATTTTAATTTTGAATCCAATATTCAACTTTGAATTCGATATTTAAGATTTGAACATAACAATTATCGTATCTTGAATGTGTATGTTGTATCTGATCGGTTCTTAAATGAGTATCGCCAGTTCTTGAATGAGTACATTATGTCTTGATTTAAGATTGCTTTATTACATAGTGAGAGTATACAACCTATAACACAAATGAATACAAATAAATTTATTGTGCTTTGATGCAACTGCTAATTCCCTCAAACTAAAATATTTAGACTTAATCAATAATTTCATGATAAATTTGCTCTTGTTCGTTACAAATAATTGAAATTAAAAATTTTAAAAGTTCATAATATCTGTGTGGTTTTAATGGAAAAAAAGGGGTATATGTAGAATATATTTCTGTCAAAAATTATCGAAAATTTTTCAATGAGTTTTGGCAAAATTATTGTCGAAAATTATTCATTGTTCAACGAATTTTAGTGCAATTATTCTAACGAAATTCATCCGAATTTTTTTTTAGGTTTTTTCTTTATGATGAAATTTGTCGTTGTTTTTCAACAAAATTCATTGAATGCACATCCACACTACCGACAAAAGGTTGATGGCCAACAAGGACAAATTTTGTCAAATTTTATTTTTGAGAAATTCGTTGAATATTTTTTTGTCCAAAAATATGTGTTTGAAACAATTTTATATTTAGTGAAGATCGTAGACATAGGTCTATTATTAAAAGGCCGAACCATGTTAAAATTCTGTATATTCTTTTTTCTCAATTATTATTACTGTAAATAATCTTGTGAAATTATGGTCATAACAGACTCCAAATTCTTTTGTAAGAACCACCTCACACTATAAAATTAGAATTATAATTGCATAAAAATGGCTAATGTTAATGGACTTTAACTGAAATATAGCTGTGCAGTTGGATCATTATCTCAATAATTGTGTGACGAGCATTATCAATTTGTCGATATAAAGTATGAAACTGAAAAGAAATAAAGTTATTAAGGCTACGGCTAATGTGAATTTGAAAAGAAATAAAGATACAATCATAATACATTATTTCAGGCTCCAGCCACTTGTACATTTAGTTATGTTGTTTATCTGTAAAATTTTCGATTTGTGTTAGTTTCGTCGTAATCGGATCATGCTATTTTTTACTAGATATCATTATTTGTAACATAAACATTATAAAAATTAAATTTTTATCATTCGTATCATGTTATAAACATACATTTACAAATTGTATTATCGTATCATAAATTGAAAACCCTACTTACATTAGGTTATGTGCTTATGTGCTCTCATATAAAGCACGATTGACATAGAAGACAAAGCTGATGTCGTCGTACATTGATTTGCTGAACATCTTCTTTTTAGGGTCATATTTTCTCAAACTTAATACAAACATACAGTAAAATGAAAATGAAGAAATGGACTCATTGTTTCATATTAAAATTCACCCAAACATACACGTCTTGAGACGATACATCTAAACTTGATTGCACTAAACACTGCATTTTACATCATGAACAATTTTAGATCGTACTTGTTACCATCATTTCCAAGTTTCATTTCCCAATTCAACCTCTAAATCTTGCATATATATCACTGCTAATATTCTTTCACGTTTATGTGGTTCATACAGTTCATAAACAAACAAATGACTGGATGTTCTTATTGAATTAATAATAACATATAAACATGAAGGAGGCCTCGATTCAAGTTCCAACAATGATTTCTGCGTCTACATAATTTTGGTCTTAAGCGAGCAAGTTAATGGCTCATCAGCTTCAAGTACTAGGGAGACAGTAAAAACAGTATTTCTCTGCTTGATTTTTCCATTGCGTGCAGAAGAAACTAAGCAGCTTTGAAATGATTTGTCAAAAAAGTTGCAGAGATAAACTAGAAATCTGGGGAGATGAATGGATACACTCAATGAAGTACAAACTAGCTGCCTACTTATAGATTACTTCAATTGGAAAACCCAACATGAATCCTAACCTATTCATTTGCCCTTTTCTTTAAACTTCTTTCACCACTCTTTCTTCACAAGCTAGTTATAGATTGCTTTAACCTGTAATATTATAATTTTTATTGTAATAATAATTTTGATTATTTTTTAATAATTATATGTATATATTGAACAATCAATTTATGTATAATTATCGATTAAAATGATATGAACATTATATAAACTTATTTATGAATTATCTATAAATTTATTCTGTTTGAAATAAATTAGAGATTACCAATTGTATGAACATTATATTACTAAAGAATTGTTTATTTCATAACATAAAATTTTGCTATTTGAGGAGTGTTTGTTGATATATAAAGACGATATGCTTTTCGAACCAAGCTACGGAATAGTAAGAATAAAACTGGGATGTATCTAAAAATATTTTTAAATTGTTTGTTAAAATTTTTTAGTACAATAAAATAGAAGATATTTTTTCTGTTTTTTTAACTCATGAAATAGAAAAAAATAGTATTACATTTATTTAGTTGGCCTTAATTTTAAAATTTTGAATCATTTGTTTGTTTGACAGAAGTACAAATAAATTATTGGGTTACTTATTGATGAAAGGCCTTATAATTACAAATTAAGTTGAAGCCTACACATTAACTTACCTAAACTCCAAAGGAGATCCACATGATGGAATGAGTTGAGAAAGCTAACTTTAATGAGCAATCAAATTACCAAAGAATAACAAGAATGTTTAATTTAACTGGGAAAAATAAAATAAAATCTGCAACATATTTCCAAGTAATATTACTATAAAAATGTAATTATTCCTTACAGCATTAAATTGCAGACTATATATCCAGAAATCTATAAGGCAATGTAAAACATCACCTAGTTCCAAATTTCCTCAATAGGATGGTGAGCAATCATTTATTTTCTATCGAGTTTGATGGGTTTTTTCTGATAAATCATAGGTCTCAAAAGATGAAGATTTCTCACCAGGTTCTTGATAGATTTTCAAACATCTTTGTAATAACGAGCAAGAACAACAGAGAAGTTAATTATGTCACTTATGAAGTAGTACGAGTGTAAATGAATTGGGCTGCTCGCAAACTATTTGAGTTCAATAAAAGTTCGTTTGAGTTCGGCTCATTTATAATTAAACATGTTCTTAAGCAAAATGTTATGCTCGAATGGTTAAATGAACCGAGTTTGAACGATGTGATACTTAGCTCGAAAACTCGCAAATACTCATGTAAATTTACTTAAATGAAAAGATGTTTTTCTATAAGTAATAATTTTAATGGAGAAAGTCAGCAAAAGAGAAATAGTTTGAAGTTGGATTCTGATGAGTTGTGTTGTGTTAGCATCCATATAAAATAAGTTTCAGTATTACCATCATGATATTTGAATTTCTCACATCTGTCGTACACCAGAATATGAGAACAGTGGGACTGAGTGCAAACATCGTCCTTGAAGATTCCTTTTTGTCACCTTATAACATTATATCGATTTTCCACAATTGATTTTCTTTATCAAAAATTTTTTCATTGAAAAAGATTAAAATATGTGTTGAGGAATTTTTTTATAGTTATCGAAAATTTTCAGCAAAAATCTTACATTTTAGTGCTAAAACTAGAAATATTTTTACACAAAGAAACAAATAAAAATAAAATAATATGAGTAAGCAATGAATAATGATATGGTATCATAGATTTCTAGGATAAATGTTTAGTTAAATCTTAAAATTCAATAATTTATAAAAAATAATACCATTAGATATATTTTTTTCAAATTTTTCTTTATATAAGCCTTACATAACTTCCACATGTTTCAAATCATCCATCATGCATGGATCATAATTCAACACACTCCAATTCATCAACAACACACTCAACTGATGTTCATATATTCGACATCACCCTTACAATACAAATATTTCCACAAGTTTAGTTCACATATTTAACAGAACCCAATGAATACAAGTCAGAAACAACATATGTCGTCAATTCAACACACCACGTGGAGAATATTTTAAGACTTCCCTTGAATCACATAATAGAATCTTCCTTGTACAATTTACAAAATTTGGCCCCACTTTCCCGAGAGAGAACAAGGGTTAGTTAGGTCGAATATCATAGTCTACAACTGAATAATTAGTCTATATCTTAACATTATCTCCCACTTTTGTCAGCAAATAACACTAGCTAATTTCTTTCATTTATTTTTTCTAAACTCCAAAACACGTAAATTTTCACTTCTCATTGAAATTTTTATCCACCATTAATTAAATGAACTTTAAACCTTAATCATATCATTGTATAACACAAGTTTTTCCCAAATGAAATTAATATGGATATAAAATAATATCCATAATGTACAAAATATCTCTATTTTCTAACCATTTACATAAGACTAACATGGCCAAATCAATATCAATGCACACTCATTCACAATTCAATAAAGCATAATCCACATGTCATATTCATGACTTAGCTGAACAAGTAGAAAACATATATATATATATATATATATATCTCATTCACATTAAAGTTTTCCCTCAAGATTTTTAGAAATCCCTAGTTCTTTCATCAATAATAGTAATCATAAACGAGGAATATTCATTAACAACCACCTTATGTCTTTTATAATTGCATACAAGTGCATTTTTATGCATATGACAATAATACCATTAGATATATTTTTCAAATTTTTCTTTATAAGCCTTTCATAACTTCCTCATGTTTCAAATCATCCATCATGCATGGATCATAATTCATCACACTCCAATTCATCAACAACACACTCAACTGATGTCCATATATTCGACATCACCCTTGCAATACAAATATTTCCACAAGTTCAGTTCACATATTTAACAGAACC
>CANYCX010875015.1:0-10519 GCA_948193385.1 Breynia disticha f. nivosa | reverse complement strand
TTTTAAATAACATATATACTATAATGAGTAATTTAATATTTTACGAAATGATTAAGTTAATTCACTGAAATGAATAATTTTTTTATTGAATATTATTTTTATATGAAAATATTGTCTTTTGAGTAAATTGTGCATGTAATTCAGTAAAAAAGACATTTAATAATTAGTTGTTTTACTAAAAATAAGGTTAAATTACTTAAAATAGGATTGTTACTTAAGTGTAATATTTTCAATAATATACGTAGTATAATAATAAATTTTATATTGAACTGAATAATTAAGTTAATTTGCTGAAATGCATATTTCTATTAAACATTATCTTTTTATATATATTAATATAATATTTATATAATTTTCATTCCTATAATTTTTATACATATTTATCCAATATTTTATAATTGTTTAATTAACAACTTCAATTTAGCTAATTATAAAATTGTTATATTTTAAAACATCTAACATATTTTACGAAAAATTATATTCATTTCGTAATAAGATAATAATTCTTAATTTATCCTAGTTTTGATATTACTAGCTCAACCACTAATTTGATATTAATCATTAATGTATCTATCACAGGTATCTCATGTTCATCAGAAGTTTTCAAAGGCCAATTCGTCCAAGTATTCATTAATATTGAAAATGATTTGCTTTATCCAAAACTGTTAAACACATTTTAACCAGGAATTGCACAAGCAATGTCGTTTGTATAGATAACAAAAATTGATTCAAATCTGTCAAAAAAATTTCAACTTGAATAGTCTGAAAATTTCTGAACTATTTCAATCTAAATGACAATGCTGAAAAAAAAAAATCTTGAAAACATAAAATCATCAATATCTTACTGATTTAGGCTAAAACATGCATGAACTTATCGATAAAACACATAAAATATTAATACAAATTTCACAAGCCCCACTTTAAAAACTTATAAAATTTAGAAAAAAAAACTTACCTATTTTGTGAGAGATGATAATGAAATGGGATTATCTTCAAATTTACGATATGGGTTTAACGGAAAAATTTTAGCTCTCCACAATTGAAACCATTTCCACCTTCGACGGGAATAAGGGGCTGAATTTTTTTGGGTTGGGTTAAGAAATGTGCAGATATATTTTAAATGAGAGGTGTTTAAGTTGATTTTTTTCTGTTTACAATTTAGCTTTTGGGTAGATGGAGTAAGTTTTTTTGGTCAATCAAGTTCCCTACACCAACGTGCATACATGTTTGCTTAATTATTTTAATGGTTGAGATTTTTCCCTAAAATCTAATGGTCTAAAATAAATACTTCATTCAGTCCCCTAAAAACAGAATCCTCGTACTAAAATTCACGCCTTGCAAAAGGTGCACATTGAGCAAAATAGATCAAATCAATACTTAAAATTGATAACTTGTTACACTGAAATCATTGAGTCGTCAACATGAGCTGCATATAAAAGATGCAACTGATACATCAACCGCTTTGAGCATTGCTGCCTTCAAAAGTCAAAATGAGGTTAATTAGAGAATCGTACGATTAATCACTGCAATACGCAGGTGTTGCATCCGGAAGAACAGAGCAGTAGAATTTCGAGCTGTGTTGACAAATCAATCAAACAGTTATAATATCGACGTGGACTTTACAAGTCAAGACAGCAGTTAGCAGAAACACAACGTTATCCGCCACGCAAACTACAGCTCACTTTTGCACTCTCCCCAAACCTCGGAAGCACATGTGTTCACTTCTCATCCTCACTTTCTACTTTGTCTTTTGCAAAATATATTCACCCAATCCAACCCCAAAAAAAAAAAATCTAACATTTAAGTTCAGCTAGAAAATCTACGGCCTCAGCTTATTGCCTTTTTATTTTTTCCCTGAAAATTCAACTAGAAAATCTACGGCCTCAGCTTATTGCTTTTTATTTTTTCCCTGAAAATTCAACTAGAAAATCTACGGCCTCAGCTTATTGTCTTTTATTTTTTACCTTCTTTATTACATTTATTTTTTCCATTTAATTTGTAGGTGACGTTGTTAGTTGTTAGTTACTATGTTGGAGTCTATCACTTGCTGTTGCCACTCTCCCAAGGTATATGTTTGCTCTGTTTTTTTTTTTTACTTTCAGTTGTTAATTCTATTATGTGTTGTGATTTCAGTGAGATTTTTGGTTGGTGTTTGACTGATTGCAAAATCAGAAGAAGAAAATTCCTTATTTTATGTTTGGTTTGCTGTGAAATTTTGTTGATAATTATGTTTTTGTTGCTTGCATTTGGTGGTTCAAGGAAATCAATGCAAAATAAGGATGTGTAGTAGAATTGGGTTCTATGTTTTTCTTATTAAATTGGGTTTTAGTTATTTTTGTTGATGAAATGGTGAGCCGTGGGAGTTCGTAGAATTTGGTTTGAATGAGGTTTTTTGCCTCTACAAGATCACATTTTTAGGCACTTGTGTTAATGGTTTCTGATAACTTATTTTATTCTAACATAATGGTCAAACTCTTTCTATTTCCCTGGAAGTTTCATTGCTGAATTGTTTGAAAAATTGTTTGTTGCTGCTTTTCCAGTTTGTAATCATAACCATTGAGAGGAAATATCTTGTCGTGCTAATGCAATTTTATGTATCGTTTTTGGTTTGCAGGGTAATGATGTTGTTAATCGGGCAAGTGCAATTTTCAGGGGTTGCTCTTATCACACGATAAATCTTTCCAGCATTTCCTTTCCACAGAAGAAGCTGTCATGTATGGCATTCTACGTGAACAATGGGAGAAATGGTTGCCCTTTTTTTGTAGGAAATGTGTTAAGAGACGGACCTTTCTTAGCTTCATTGTGGTCTAATGGTAGAGGATTTCGCCTCTCCAAACAGAGATTGCATCCCCTGAAAAAATTTCGGATATGTGCATCAGTTGATGTTGCTAGTGCCGTAGATGTCATCAACGATTTAGGATTGGATACGTTAACATTCTTAGGTGTGACTGTTGTTGTTGTTCCTGTCTTCAAGATCATTAGAGCTAGCCCAGTAAGAATAACGTTTCCATCATGAATTGTTTCATTTTGTTATCTGTTTCTTTTCTTTCCTCGTTTAAGACAATTGGGAATGAAACTACGAACTTTCTGGTGTATAATCAATCAATAAGTACATTGTTATATGCATGCTATCAAGCATGGAAAGGTCATTCTTATGATGCATGCTTGCATCTTTTTGGCAGTTTAACCAGCATCTAGAAATTATATGCACAAATGTTTCTTGCTTTGAATTTCATGAAAATTCAATCTGAAAACTGGTGGTTCAGTCTTTTTGTCCTTTTGCCAGCGTCATTCAGGTTATCATTTATGATCATGCATGTTCTTATTTTATGTCTTTATGGATAAGCATGTAAGAAAAAAACTGAATTCTTGTTCATCCTTTTTCAAAGTCTTTCTGACTTCTCAAATGATGACAATTATATTGTCTGCTTTCAGATTCTTGGTTTCTTCTTTGCTGGAGTTGTACTAAACCAGTTTGGCATCATAAGAAATCTTACTGATGTTAAAGTTCTATCAGAGTGGGGGATCCTTTTCTTGGTAAGAACAGTTTGCCACATTCTTTTCTGGTTTTGTATAGATAATCAGATGAACAAATTCATGCAATCACTGAAACTGGAATTTTCTTCTAATATTCCCTGATGTGCGCATGGACAGACAAGCTTTAAGTTTCTTACATCTTGATGGCTTTTCTCAGTCTTGATGGAATTTTAGGCAAACTCGAAGTGATAATGCAATATTGGCTCACTTGAATTGAAATATATGATGCGTAATTATTTTCCCCCTAACAAATGCTAATTATCAAGATTTTGGGAAAACCTACTGATAAAAAAAGAAAGATTTTAGGCAACCTGGGTTGATTTTTATTCCTCTCAAATGTAAAGAGAGACTTTTGAGAGTGAAAAAAAATACTGTTATGATTTCAGGAAAATCTGGGAGACAAATTTTTGCTCAAGGCCTCATTTTTGTGTGTAGAGTTTTCAGTTACACTATGTCGTGCATCATAAGATGCAAACAACGACATGGAGCTTTATCTTTTACTAACACAGTTTCTTTCAGCTTTTTGAGATGGGTTTGGAGCTCTCACTCGCACGTTTGAAGGCCCTTGCGAAATTTGCCTTTGGCATGGGATTGACTCAGGTAAAATGCTCAATAATTCTGATCCTTTTGTGACTTCATACTAGGTTGTATTATGAATGCATGCCTCATGTTGGATTTTAAATTGTTAAGGGAACCTAAGTTGCCAAGTGCATGATGAGGTTGCCATTGTTCTTGTCTGGGAAGGGATAGGTGTATTTACTCTTTTTATATTGATAATTATTAAAATTTGAACTAAAGATCTCATGAAGACAGCGGGTCAATTTTATTATTGTACCTCAGATTACCTGTTCTATGAAGAATGTGGTTTTCAGGATTTAGAAATTATGAAATCTTGAGGTATTATGATGTAATAGGTCCTTCATTTTCTCCATTTTCTCACTGCATGATTTAAGGTTCTTTTGGCACTTCATATTAGTTTCTCCTAACATCGAATTTCTGGGTGGATGTCAAGATTTTTTCGTTTTTTAATTTTTTTCTTTTCCCCATTTTTGAAGGTTGTGCTATCCACTCTTGCTTTCACGGCCTTTGAACTTCCTCCTAATGGGGCTATTGGAACAAGAATTTTGGAGTTTCTTTTCCACTCCAGGCCTGATCTGGTAAATACATGTTTAAGTTTTATTCATCTAATGTAAACATTTGAACTTGACTTTTGAATGCAATCCTGACGAGAAATTAGGAGCCCATTCAATGTGACGTCGATTTCAATCTTGGTGCTTAAGCTTCCTGGAAAAAGATTTTGCTTGTATGTTCTGTTCCTAATGCAGTTTTCTTATAATATGCATAATTAAAATGAATTTCAGGTTAACATCAGAAGTGTTGATGAGGCTATTGTCATTGGTGCTGCCCTCTCTCTGTCATCTTCGGCTTTTGTTTTGCAGGTATTCTCAAGTCATACAATGAGTTTTGGATATGAATAGTCACATCTATGTGAATATCCTTTGCACTATATTTCTCTGTAAACTAATTTTGAGAAATTGAATATGCAATCTAGGAAGCTTCTCTACTAATATATTTTACTTTATGTGCGGTCCAACAATTCTTTAAAAGAAGGTAAGAGGATTAGGGTTGTGAAATGTAAGTTATACAGCTGAAGGGCTCATGAGTTGTGACTGTACCCTCTGACACTAAATATCATTCAAATGTCTTACTAGTTTCAGCAAGTATATGGAATCCCTTAAGGTTATACATTAGCTTTAACATTCTGAAAAACCATGACCTTTAAGTTAATATTTTTCTCTTTAGAGAAGAAATGTAAGACTGTTGCTGGATCCTCGAGGCCATGCAAAATTTGCAATTAATTGTAGAAGACTGAAGAGAGGTTCAGATTGCCAGTTCATTTTCTCTATGGAGAAGAAATGTTAGACTGTTGCTGGATCCTTGAGGCCATGCAAAATTTGCAATTAATTGTAGAAGAGTGAAGGGAGGTTCAGATTTCCAGTTCATACCTCAGACAACACTCTTTTCTAATGGATCATCTTTTTCATGCATGCAAACTCAATAAAGAAAAATTTATGTCTGACTTCTTTTTTTTTCTTTAGTAAATTGCTTTGAAGCCATAATCGTCATTATTGTTGTTATGACCTTCCGACTCACAGATTATTTCTATGCGACATGTTTTCTTAAGCATGTAGAGCTTATAAGCATAATGTAGCTTCTTGCAGAGAAAGGTGAACTCCCTACAAGATTTGGGTCAGCTACCTTAGGTATTCTTCTTTTACAGGTATGTTGCATTAACTTCTGCGTATGACAAATCAGTATTTCTAAAGTGATTTACTGCTTTGCTACTTTTATGTTAACTCATTTCCGTCTCCATCTGCCACATGCAGGATATAGCAGTTGTGCCTCTTTTGGTTATACTTCCCATACTTGAAACCCAGGTATTTTTAGAACATACTTTTCTTTTTCTTCATGTGTAAAAAGATTGTCTTCATGAAATACAACATTCTTATGTTACATAGGTCCACCTTCATCATAGAATCACTTTTACATTGGGGCTGGTTTTACATCTGTCTACATACTAGAATATGTGAAGTAATCTAAAAGTTTCGCACATACTGCACTTTGAAGATGTGAATTTCTTCAGTCCTTGTATCTCATTTATGTTGTTGATGTTATTGAGAGAAATTACAGCAAGCAAGTTGTATCAGTTTGTTTGAGTTAATGAAAACAAAGGTGTGTCAGGCGGGTAAAAAGTATTCATACAGATTAAAGAAACTAATGGAAGTCATATTTTTAATTTGTAGGAAAAACAATTCATTTCCTGGAAAGCAGAATAAATCTCATCTGTTTCTCTGAAAACCTTAAACAAAATATCAGCTAATGTACTTTAATGTCTAGCTTAAGAACGAGGAAACCAGTACTCAGTGTACCAAGTTTATATTGTGCATATCTTCAAGTAAACCAGCATCAGAAATTTCATTGATAAGTATCTTATCTACCTGTTTAAGTTTGCATCACTTTTTAACACCTCAACTTTGTAATTGTTTGCTCAAAACTGAATTTTCCGTTGTTTAATGCTTGATCTGTACTTTTCTTTACATGAATAATCATTTAGCACTTATAAATTTGTTCTACAACAATATGATCCTTAGATATAAAGAAAAGTGTTTGTAATAATTTTTTTTCCCAATTTTCTCTTTGTTGCCAATTTTTAACCTATCTTATTGGTGAATATGGTGAGCTAGGATTCTACTGATTTCTTCTGTGTCCTTCGGCATTTGCGTGACGATTTTTTTTTCATTAGGTGCTTTACACTTCAAAATGTAACTAATAACTTCCCCTAAAAAGAAACTAATATTATCAGGATTCAATAAAGTGTACCCTCTGTGTTCAGTAGTCCATTGTTCTCTTGAAAATTATTACTACCTTTTTGCTCTAATTCTACTCAACTTCTGGCTCACTATCTATAATTTTGCAGAATCTAGTGGAGGAAAGTATCTGGCCAATGCTTGCACAGGAAAGTTTGAAAGCCTTGCTTGGCTTGGGATTGCTTTCTCTTGGGGGAAAGTACCTTCTAAAAAGAGTTTTTGAGGTAAGCCACTCATATGGTATCTTGGTTATTTAATTAAATCAATTCCAAGACATTAAAACATAACCAATACTAAAGAAACTAAGTAATTTCAGGTTGTTGCAGAAACAAGGAGCACAGAGGCTTTTGTTGCTTTATGCTTGCTAACAGTTGCTGGCACTTCGCTTCTCACCCAGAAATTGGGCTTCAGTGACACGGTTTGATCTATTGCTGTTAATGGCTACAGTAGTTTATCTTGATAGGCTGAAATTGCTTAATAAAAAACTTCAAATGCAGCTTGGAGCCTTTCTTGCTGGGGCAATTCTTGCTGAAACAAATTTCAGGACACAAATTGAGGCAGATATAAAACCATTTAGAGGCTTACTGCTTGGATTATTTTTTGTGACAACAGGGACATCCATTGACATGGAGGTATGTGAATTTTCCTTGTGCCAATTTACCATTTTCTGTCTTCTGAAAGAAAGATAATGTACATTAAACTTTTTTTTACCTCTTGGTTTCTTGAGGTCTTTATCAGGTGGAATCATGCTGGACAATTTTTCTTTCTTGTTCATATTTTTCAAGAACATTTTAACGTCTCTATGAATTGCAAAGAAAAATGTTCACTAAATAGTTGCTTTTTCATTCATAATGTTTATTGTTCGCCATTGTGCAGGTCCTTCTCAGAGAGTGGCCAAATGTTATTTCCCTCTTGGCTGGTTTGATTGTAATTAAGACATTGATAATAACAGCAATAGGTCCCCAAGTTGGGCTCACTTTACAAGAAAGTGTAAGAATAGGTTTCCTTCTATCACAAGGTGGGGAGTTTGCTTTTGTTGTCTTTTCCCTTGCCAACAGGTCAGGCATTATCGCAATATCTTTTCCTTTCAATGATTATGTCTAATGACAATCATCGACAATACAAGCTTCTGATTATTAGATTCTGTACATCCTTGAAAGCAGGCTGGGAGTGCTGCCTCTTGAGCTTAACAAGCTGCTTATAATTGTTGTCGTGTTGTCAATGGCTTTGACCCCATTGCTCAATGAAGTTGGAAGAAGAGCTTCGGATTTCATTGATGACAAGTTTGACACAGAAGACGTATGCACCTGCTCCTAATTCTTTAGTTTGGTTTAGATAGATGTTGTGTTTTCATCTGTGAGACACTTTTCAATCATATGCTTGCTCCTTCATTTGGATTCCACTGTGCATCATTCCCTCCATAAAGAAAGGAAAAAAAAGAAGAGAACTTTGTTGAAACAAAAGATGCAACTTGTGGATAATTCAATATCTGATATATATTCTGCAGCTTCTGATCTGGTGGATTTATTGTATTGTACATTTACTTTCATGCAAATTTCACTTGGTATTCCTAAAGGTAACACTTGAATTTTTTCAGAAAGTTGCTGAGATGGGGAACTTTGATAGTAGCGAACCTGTTGTAATCCTTGGATTTGGACAAATGGGTCAGGTTGGTAATAGTTGTTCAAAAAAGAATATTTTGACTCCACTCTGTTTTAATTGGACTAATGTGTTCATGTTAAATGCAGGTCTTGGCCAATTTGTTGTCTGCTCCATTGGCTTCCGGCGTAGATGGTGACCTGGTGGGATGGCCTTATGTCGCTTTTGATTTGGATCAATCTGTAGTGAAGGTCAGGATGACTTCAACCCTCTTCAATTCCTTCAAATTTTGGAAATGTGACTGATGGCAACTAATTCATGTTGATTTGTATTGTCTGCATATGCCATAAGTAAAGGAAATATTATCTTAATTAGTCTGAACACTAGGATTTGGAATTATATTTATTTAACATTTCAAATGGTAAAGAAAAAGGCTTGATATCATTACTATTTTTTTAAAAATTTGATTGACGATGGCATGAATCGAGTATAGGCTGCCCCCTTTCATGAGGAAACCCTTACTGTTATAATGATTTTTATCTGTTTTCTTCGGAACAACAAACAAATTTGTGTTTTACTAGCAATTTTCTTTAAAATTCTATCGTAAAATGTTCAAATTCATGTTGAATTTGTGTGTACAGGCATCAAGAAAACTTGGGTTTCCCATCTTTTACGGGGATGGATCACGTCCAGCAGTATTACAATCTGCCGGTATTGCCTCTCCAAAGGCTGTTATGATCATGTACACAGGAAAGAAGATGACGATTGAGGCTGTGCAAAGGCTTCGACTTGCCTTCCCTACAGTAATTATCTCTTTCTTTGCATAATACAAAAAATGCCTTCCAAATGCAATATCAACCTCATAAAAACACAACATTATGCAGGAAATGATAGAACGTATGGGACATTGAGAGCAATAACAATTGTTCCGTTTTCTATGTATGATCGATTTGCAAACTTAGCTGAAGTTTTTTCTGGTTTCATTTCTTTTCCTCCAAAAGCCTTTTTTGTGTCAATCCTTCAATATGGGCTACCAGGGCTAACTCTTTATGTATCTTTTATATATGAAGTTTTTTGGTTTGGTTTGGTTGTGATTTGGTTTGTTTTATATATCTTTTCTCTTATTTGATCGGTTTGGAATCTTTGATTACTCTTGTGTTGTTGGCATTTTATCTTGTTGTCTTTCATTATTTGGATTTTCATTTTTAAACTGATTATCAAAATTTTTTAGATTCCAATTTATGCTAGAGCCCAAGATTTAAAGCATCTTTTAGACCTCAAGAAAGCCGGAGCAACTGATGCTATCTTGGAAAATGCAGAGGTGCGACATACGCTAGTTCTCCTGTCATAATTTTTTGTTTTCCATTGTTCCAGGGGCTTAGAAAAACCTGATTTTCTACTTGTTATCTTATTTTATCTATTCTGCAGATGAGTTTACAGCTTGGTTCCAAGCTTTTGAAAGGGCTTGGTGTCATGTCTGATGATGTCAACTTTCGGAGTCAGCTTGTTCGAAACTCTATGGAGCTACAAGCTCAAGAAGCAATCGGTAAAACAGATGATGAGGAATACGATTTTGTGAAACCGCTTCAGGTATTTACATTGACTGGAGCATAGTTGCAAATCTTTGATTAGAAAAAGAGAAGAAAATAACGAAGTAATGCAATTCATATGCAAACTGAAATCATGAAGAAAATAACAAACAGAAAGACTACATTGATAACGACGTTGCCATGGGAAAGAGCGAAGCAGTAAATAGCAATTTGCAAGTGTTTTAAATTCCTTGGTGGATTTAACAATCTGGAATATTTAACCGTTATATGTTTACAGGTACGAGTTTCTGACACCATAGTGCTTAAGGAACCGGTGCCAGAAATCTCATCTGACGACGTATTGCCTGGAAGAAAACAAGCCAAAGCAATTCCTCTAGCGAATTTTCAGGACGGTGCAGCATCTGTGGATGACTCTCTACAATCAGAAGATCCGCAGGGACAGGGAGTCTTATATTGTGAACTAAG